>OY726517.1:29842886-29980942 GCA_963383655.1 Bathymodiolus septemdierum
AGTAATTCTACAGTTAAATACAAACCAATGTGTACTATGAAGTGCCTTAAGACTTGTATAGTAATTCTACAGTTAAATACAAACCAATGTGTACTATGAAGTGCCTTAAGACTTGTATAGTAATTCTAGTTAAATACAAACCAATGTGTACTATGAAGTGCCTTAAGACTTGTATAGTAATTCTACAGTTAAATACAAACCAATGTGTACTATGAAGTGCCTTAAGACTTGTATAGTAATTCTACAGTTAAATACAAACCAATGTGTACTATGAAGTGCCTTAAGACTTGTATAGTAATTCTACAGTTAAATACAAACCAATGTGTACTATGAAGTGCCTTAAGACTTGTATAGTAATTCTACAGTTAAATACAAACCAATGTGTACTATGAAGTGCCTTAAGACTTGTATAGTAATTCTACAGTTAAATACAAACCAATGTGTACTATGAAGTGCCTTAAGACTTGTATAGTAATTCTACAGTTAAATACAAACCAATGTGTACTATGAAGTGCCTTAAGACTTGTATAGTAATTCTACAGTTAAATACAAACCAATGTGTACTATGAAGTGCCTTAAGACTTGTATAGTAATTCTACAGTTAAATACAAACCAATGTGTACTATGAAGTGCCTTAAGACTTGTATAGTAATTCTACAGTTAAATACAAACCAATGTGTACTATGAAGTGCCTTAAGACTTGTATAGTAATTCTACAGTTAAATACAAACCAATGTGTACTATGAAGTGCCTTAAGACTTGTATAGTAATTCTACAGTTAAATACAAACCAATGTGTACTATGAAGTGCCTTAAGACTTGTATAGTAATTCTACAGTTAAATACAAACCAATGTGTACTATGAAGTGCCTTAAGACTTGTATAGTAATTCTACAGTTAAATACAAACCAATGTGTACTATGAAGTGCCTTAAGACTTGTATAGTAATTCTACAGTTAAATACAAACCAATGTGTACTATGAAGTGCCTTAAGACTTGTATAGTAATTCTACAGTTAAATACAAACCAATGTGTACTATGAAGTGCCTTAAGACTTGTATAGTAATTCTACAGTTAAATACAAACCAATGTGTACTATGAAGTGCCTTAAGACTTGTATAGTAATTCTACAGTTAAATACAAACCAATGTGTACTATGAAGTGCCTTAAGACTTGTATAGTAATTCTACAGTTAAATACAAACCAATGTGTACTATGAAGTGCCTTAAGACTTGTATAGTAATTCTACAGTTAAATACAAACCAATGTGTACTATGAAGTGCCTTAAGACTTGTATAGTAATTCTAGTTAAATACAAACCAATGTGTACTATGAAGTGCCTTAAGACTTGTATAGTAATTCTACAGTTAAATACAAACCAATGTGTACTATGAAGTGCCTTAAGACTTGTATAGTAATTCTACAGTTAAATACAAACCAATGTGTACTATGAAGTGCCTTAAGACTTGTATAGTAATTCTACAGTTAAATACAAACCAATGTGTACTATGAAGTGCCTTAAGACTTGTATAGTAATTCTACAGTTAAATACAAACCAATGTGTACTATGAAGTGCCTTAAGACTTGTATAGTAATTCTACAGTTAAATACAAACCAATGTGTACTATGAAGTGCCTTAAGACTTGTATAGTAATTCTACAGTTAAATACAAACCAATGTGTACTATGAAGTGCCTTAAGACTTGTATAGTAATTCTACAGTTAAATACAAACCAATGTGTACTATGAAGTGCCTTAAGACTTGTATAGTAATTCTACAGTTAAATACAAACCAATGTGTACTATGAAGTGCCTTAAGACTTGTATAGTAATTCTACAGTTAAATACAAACCAATGTGTACTATGAAGTGCCTTAAGACTTGTATAGTAATTCTACAGTTAAATACAAACCAATGTGTACTATGAAGTGCCTTAAGACTTGTATAGTAATTCTACAGTTAAATACAAACCAATGTGTACTATGAAGTGCCTTAAGACTTGTATAGTAATTCTACAGTTAAATACAAACCAATGTGTACTATGAAGTGCCTTAAGACTTGTATAGTAATTCTACAGTTAAATACAAACCAATGTGTACTATGAAGTGCCTTAAGACTTGTATAGTAATTCTACAGTTAAATACAAACCAATGTGTACTATGAAGTGCCTTAAGACTTGTATAGTAATTCTACAGTTAAATACAAACCAATGTGTACTATGAAGTGCCTTAAGACTTGTATAGTAATTCTACAGTTAAATACAAACCAATGTGTACTATGAAGTGCCTTAAGACTTGTATAGTAATTCTACAGTTAAATACAAACCAATGTGTACTATGAAGTGCCTTAAGACTTGTATAGTAATTCTACAGTTAAATACAAACCAATGTGTACTATGAAGTGCCTTAAGACTTGTATAGTAATTCTACAGTTAAATACAAACCAATGTGTACTATGAAGTGCCTTAAGACTTGTATAGTAATTCTACAGTTAAATACAAACCAATGTGTACTATGAAGTGCCTTAAGACTTGTATAGTAATTCTACAGTTAAATACAAACCAATGTGTACTATGAAGTGCCTTAAGACTTGTATAGTAATTCTACAGTTAAATACAAACCAATGTGTACTATGAAGTGCCTTAAGACTTGTATAGTAATTCTACAGTTAAATACAAACCAATGTGTACTATGAAGTGCCTTAAGACTTGTATAGTAATTCTACAGTTAAATACAAACCAATGTGTACTATGAAGTGCCTTAAGACTTGTATAGTAATTCTACAGTTAAATACAAACCAATGTGTACTATGAAGTGCCTTAAGACTTGTATAGTAATTCTACAGTTAAATACAAACCAATGTGTACTATGAAGTGCCTTAAGACTTGTATAGTAATTCTCAGTTAAATACAAACCAATGTGTACTATGAAGTGCCTTAAGACTTGTATAGTAATTCTACAGTTAAATACAAACCAATGTGTACTATGAAGTGCCTTAAGACTTGTATAGTAATTCTACAGTTAAATACAAACCAATGTGTACTATGAAGTGCCTTAAGACTTGTATAGTAATTCTACAGTTAAATACAAACCAATGTGTACTATGAAGTGCCTTAAGACTTGTATAGTAATTCTACAGTTAAATACAAACCAATGTGTACTATGAAGTGCCTTAAGACTTGTATAGTAATTCTACAGTTAAATACAAACCAATGTGTACTATGAAGTGCCTTAAGACTTGTATAGTAATTCTACAGTTAAATACAAACCAATGTGTACTATGAAGTGCCTTAAGACTTGTATAGTAATTCTACAGTTAAATACAAACCAATGTGTACTATGAAGTGCCTTAAGACTTGTATAGTAATTCTACAGTTAAATACAAACCAATGTGTACTATGAAGTGCCTTAAGACTTGTATAGTAATTCTACAGTTAAATACAAACCAATGTGTACTATGAAGTACCTTAAGACTTGTATAGTAATTCTACAGTTAAATACAAACCAATGTGTACTATGAAGTGCCTTAAGACTTGTATAGTAATTCTACAGTTAAATACAAACCAATGTGTACTATGAAGTGCCTTAAGACTTGTATTAATTCTAGTTAAATACAAACCAATGTGTACTATGAAGTGCCTTAAGACTTGTATAGTAATTCTAGTTAAATACAAACCAATGTGTACTATGAAGTGCCTTAAGACTTGTATAGTAATTCTAGTTAAATACAAACCAATGTGTACTATGAAGTGCCTTAAGACTTGTATAGTAATTCTACAGTTAAATACAAACCAATGTGTACTATGAAGTGCCTTAAGACTTGTATAGTAATTCTAGTTAAATACAAACTAATGTGTACTATGAAGTGCCTTAAGACTTGTATAGTAATTCTACAGTTAAATACAAACCAATGTGTACTATGAAGTACCTTAAGACTTGTATAGTAATTCTACAGTTAAATACAAACCAATGTGTACTATGAAGTGCCTTAAGACTTGTATAGTAATTCTAGTTAAATACAAACTAATGTGTACTATGAAGTGCCTTAAGACTTGTATAGTAATTCTAGTTAAATACAAACCAATGTGTACTATGAAGTGCCTTAAGACTTGTATAGTAATTCTACAGTTAAATACAAACCAATGTGTACTATGAAGTGCCTTAAGACTTGTATAGTAATTCTACAGTTAAATACAAACCAATGTGTACTATGAAGTACCTTAAGACTTGTATAGTAATTCTACAGTTAAATACAAACCAATGTGTACTATGAAGTGCCTTAAGACTTGTATAGTAATTCTACAGTTAAATACAAACCAATGTGTACTATGAAGTGCCTTAAGACTTGTATAGTAATTCTAGTTAAATACAAACTAATGTGTACTATGAAGTGCCTTAAGACTTGTATAGTAATTCTACAGTTAAATACAAACCAATGTGTACTATGAAGTACCTTAAGACTTGTATAGTAATTCTACAGTTAAATACAAACCAATGTGTACTATGAAGTGCCTTAAGACTTGTATAGTAATTCTAGTTAAATACAAACTAATGTGTACTATGAAGTGCCTTAAGACTTGTATAGTAATTCTACAGTTAAATACAAACCAATGTGTACTATGAAGTACCTTAAGACTTGTATAGTAATTCTACAGTTAAATACAAACCAATGTGTACTATGAAGTACCTTAAGACTTGTATAGTAATTCTAGTTAAATACAAACCAATGTGTACTATGAAGTGCCTTAAGACTTGTATAGTAATTCTACAGTTAAATACAAACCAATGTGTACTATGAAGTGCCTTAAGACTTGTATAGTAATTCTACAGTTAAATACAAACCAATGTGTACTATGAAGTGCCTTAAGACTTGTATAGTAATTCTAGTTAAATACAAACTAATGTGTACTATGAAGTGCCTTAAGACTTGTATAGTAATTCTACAGTTAAATACAAACCAATGTGTACTATGAAGTGCCTTAAGACTTGTATAGTAATTCTAGTTAAATACAAACCAATGTGTACTATGAAGTACCTTAAGACTTGTATAGTAATTCTACAGTTAAATACAAACCAATGTGTACTATGAAGTGCCTTAAGACTTGTATAGTAATTCTACATTTAAATACACACCAATGTAATACAAGATCTATATAAATGTCAACTATACCTTTCTCTTGGAGGCCTACAAAGAAACAATAATATATCTTATCATTTACAAATCTATATTAGATATAAAACAGTATATCTACTAGGTAACTGATGTCTGTAATTATAGATATACAGTCAAACCTGTATTAAGAGGTCACCATTGGAACAAAGAGATAGTGGCCTTACAAGACAGGTGACCTCTTAAAAGAGGTTCAATTCATATGAACTTTTCTATGACAGGATAAGAAAAAGGTGACCTTTTAATAGAGGTGACCGCATGGGCAGGTTTGACTGTACTATTATACAACCATTCATTAACCCTGCTATTGTACTTTCCATGTTTATGTTGTCATTCGTTTTTAGTTGATAATAAGTGGAAGCGAATCTGCAGGTTTTTTATTGTTTGTTTATTCAGCTGAATCTCATTATGTCAAACATGGTTTAATTTAATTTAATTCTTTATTTATTTCATGATGATTACATACAGCCAGAGGCTACTAGTAGCTCTCCTCAACATAGATAAATACATTAACATCATGAATAATACTAAAGAATACCAATTAATAAAGAGAAAAAACAAGACAATAATATAATACAAGACAAGACAAAAATCTCGGTTTACTTGAAATTTCGGTTAAGTCGCAATTTTTCTGAACTCCTGTTTTAAACTTAGTTCTTTTGAACTATTTACTCCTTTATCTCAAATTCCAGTGCGTCAAAATTTCGGGCATCTCAAAGTAGCTTTTCAGTCCTTAATATACGAATCCATTCAAATTATGTTCGTTATGTCAAAATTATCAATTAAATCAATAACAAACCTGTCAAGGTGTCAACAGTTTGGCCTCCGATGTATACCGCATCAGGTGAGATTTATTTTGATAACTGTTAATTATCATTTGCAAAGAAAACATTAAAGCCTTGAAGTCATCATCATATGAATGAAATATTATTTAAAGATAATTTTCAAAGCGAAAACTCCGCAGCCAATAAACAGCCCCCCCTCCGAATAACATTACCTTTCTGTTAAATGTCTATAAATGATGGTTTATAATTGACTTACGTTGTAGGAAAACTCCATAGCCATTTAACAGCCCCCCGAATAACATTACCTTTCTGTTAAATGTCTATAAATGATGGTATATCATTGACTTACGTTGTAGGTTTTCCTAAGTATATACCAGGTGTAGGTGTGTGGGCTCTCTCTGTTATAGAATAATCCACTCGAATTCGACGTCCATCAATTTCTGTTCCTGCCGATCTGTCTTTGGCCTGTAAATATATCAAATAATAATTATCAATCAAGCTCATTTCATGACTTGTGAATGTCAAAACACGGGTTAGGGTGTTTAACATCACTTTCAACAATATTTCAGTTATATTGTGGCGGTCCATTTTATTGGTGGAGGAAGCCAGAGTGCCAGGAGAAAACCACAGACCTGCCGCAAGTCACTCACAAATCATATAATGTTGTATCCAGTACACATCACCTGAGTGGGACTCAAACTCACAACTTCAGTGGTGAAAGAGCCCGATTGCATAGGCAGTTGTATATCCGTCTATCATACGATCATGGCCACGACGACCCCAAAACACGACTGGTCTAAACACTGAGATGTAAATGAGTGTCTTGTGTTTGTAGAATGTCACGATCCTCACTTGTTCAGTTTTACTGTTTAATGCTGGAGGAAAAATAGCTTTAATTTTGTCTGTTTCAGTTCCTTCATTAAGACAAAATTTACATACATTCAACAAAAGAGTGTCTTTATTAAATAATGTTGTTTCTAAAATATCAACACAACTATTGTATAGAAATACATGTACAGTCAAACCTGTATTAAGAGGTCACCTTTGGGACAAAGAAAAAGTGGTTTTCTAAGACAGGTGACCTCTTAAAAGAGGTTCAATTCATATTCATATAAATCTTCTATGACAGGACAAGACAAAGGTGACCTTTTAATACAGGTGACCACAGGGGTAGATTTGACTGTACCTCAATAGAATCTTCTAAATTTTTAAAATATATGAAAGCAAATCCTCTTGATCTTCCACTCTGAAAATAGAAAAAATATTAAAAGCAGCTTAGATTACTAGGGGCTCATAGGAGCCTGTAATCGCTCACCTGGCTCAAAGTTGGTCCCAAAAAAGACTAGAAAAGAAGTATGCTCCCCACACTTGATAATTATGGACAAAGTTGTTTTGTTGGGAGTGATTTTTTAAAATGAAGTGTGTCTGTAAGACACAAATGATGCCCCCGCCTGACCATAAGAAATTATAAACAAGAAAAAAGTTCTTTAACACTATGTATGATGCTCTATCAAAATCAAAATCCTGTGGACATGCACACCTCCATTATGTGTATAAACATCATAAAAATATTAAAGCTGTAGCTCCAAATCTGTAGGAGGAGATAGCCGGACAAACCATGTATCTATATCCGGACGGACCAACAAAATGACTAAGTTCAACTACCTGTCATTTTGAGAATATTTGATGAAAATCAAAATCCTGGGGACATGCACACCTCCATTATAGGTATAAACATCCTACAAAATATTAAAGCTGTAGCTCTAAAACTGTAGGAGGAGTTAGCTGGACAAACCATGTTCCCTTTATGCAGCTAGTACGAAAAAAATGACTAAGTCCAACTACCTGTCATTTTGAGAATATTTGAAGAAAATCAAAATTCTGTAGACATGCACACCTCCATTATGTGTATAAACATCCTACAAAATATTAAAGCTGTAGCTCCAAAACTGTAGGAGGAGATAGTCAGGACAAAGCATGTATCTATATCCGGACGAATAGGGGTAAATTAATATGCCCCCCCCTTCGACTTTTCGTCGCGGGGCATAAAAAAGCCATTTCGAAAGGGGACACCTGAGGACCTATACCATGATTACTTTAAATTACATGGGTTACTGCTTTCACAGTAGAAATTTTTTAAGCATTTAACTTATGGTCCGATGTAAAAACTATGTCTGCTGATGGCGACAATCTCGCATGCAGGTTGCATGGGTTCACCAGACACAATTCTGAAAGGGGACCACTAATGACCATTCCACAATAGTTTGGGCCCCACTGGCCAGGCAGTTTCAGAGGAGTTATTTTTAAGTTAATTTTTGCGAATCTTCTATTTTTAGCAATGGCCACCATCTTCTTTGGTGGGCGGGATTGTCGGATATAATTCTGAAAGGGGACTATCTAAAGACCATTTCACCATAGTTTGGGCCCATTGGACCCAGCAGTTTCAGAGGAGATCATTTTTAAGTTATTTTTTTTGGCATATTTTTTATTTTTAGTAACGGCAGACATCTTGGCAGGCGGCCAGGGTTCGTCGGACAGAATTCTGAAAGGGGGTCACCTAAAGACCATTCCACCATAGCTTGGGCCCAATTGGCCAGGCAGTTTCAGAGGAGATAATTTTTAGGTGATTTTTTGCTGAATTTTCTATTTTTAGTAACGGTGGCCATATTGGTTGGCGGACACAATTCTGAAAGATGACCACCTAAAGACCATTCCATCATAGTTTGGGCCCAATTGGCCCAGTAGTTTCAGAGGAGATAATTTTTAAGTTATTTTTTGCCAAATTTTCTATTTTTAGTAATGGCGGCTATCTTGGTTGGCGGCCGGGGTCGTTGGACACAATTCTCAAAGAGGACCATCTGAAGACCATTCCACCATAGTTTGGGCCCAATTGGCCCCACCGTTTCAGAGAAGAAAATTTTAAAGTGATTTTTTGCCGAATTTTCTATTTTTAGTAATGGCAGCCATCTTGGAGAGGGGGGGAGGGGGGGAAGGATGTCGGACACAATTCTGAAAGGGGAACACCCAAGGACCATTCCACCAAAGTTTGGTTCAAATTGGCCCAGTGGATTTAGAGGAGTTGATTAAAATGCAAGAAGCTAACGACAGACGGACGCCCAGTGGTAGCAATAGCTCACATGACCCTTTGGGTCAGGAGAGCTAATAATGCATAAATGTTGACTTGTAAAGTTCATCAAAGTACAACCAGAGGTTAAAGGTTATATGTAATTTAGGCTACAATGTTTACTATTATTATACCTCACTAACTTCTCATTGGCTTAAATTAAATCACATGACCTGAAATAATTTCAATGTTTTATGAAAATTAACCCAAACGGGAAACAACTAGTTGTTTATCGGGTAACAACCCTATTGTTTCCTGGTAAACAACCCATTGCGTGCATTTAACATTTGTTAAAAATTTGTCAAAAGTTATTAAACACACATTTTGTTTAAATACATGTATTTATTTAAATGCCCAATCCTTGGTCTGTTGTTCGGTATAATAAAACAGTTATTGCCTTCAATGAATTGTAAACATCAGAATTGTTAACCCTCAAGGGGTTGTATCCCTCGGGTTAAAGCCCTCGGGAAAACAACCCCCTTCAGGTTAACAATTCTGGATGCTTACATCCATTGAAGGCAATAATTGTTTATTAATATTTGTAGCAAGGAAAAACAGAGACTTCTATGAAGTAAAATCAAATAATTTACTAGAAGATGCTTAGACTGTTTAAGTGATTGCTATTGTTAAGAATTTCTAATTTCTGTAATATATGTTTCAGTCGTAAAACTTGGTATATGCAATGGTTTGACAATAACTCTGAATAACTGATAACATTACAGTCTTCAACAATGGTATGACAATAAGTCTGAATGGCTGATAACATTACAGTCTTCAACAATGGTATGACAATAACTCTGAATGACTGATAACATTACAGTCTTCAACAATGGTATGACAATAAGTCTGAATGACTGATAACATTACAGTCTTCAACAATGGTATGACAATAACTCTGAATGACTGATAACATTACAGTCTTCAATAATGGTATGACAATAACTCTGAATGACTGATAACATTAGTCTTCAACAATGGTATGACAATAAGTCTGAATGACTGATAACATTACAGTCTTCAACAATGGTATGACAATAAGTCTGAATGACTGATAACATTACAGTCTTCAATGGTATGACAATAAGTCTGAATGACTGATAACATTACAGTCTTTAATGGTATGACAATAACTCTGAATGACTGATAACATTACAGTCTTCAACAATGGTATGACAATAACTCTGAATGACTGATAACATTAGTCTTCAACAATGGTATGACAATAAGTCTGAATGACTGATAACATTACAGTCTTCAACAATGGTATGACAATAAGTCTGAATGACTGATAACATTACAGTCTTCAACAATGGTATGACAATAAGTCTGAATGACTGATAACATTACAGTCTTCAATGGTATGACAATAAGTCTGAATGACTGATAACATTACAGTCTTCAACAATGGTATGACAATAAGTCTGAATGACTGATAACATTACAGTCTTCAATGGTATGACAATAACTCTGAATGACTGATAACATTACAGTCTTCAACAATGGTATGACAATAAGTCTGAATGACTGATAACATTACAGTCTTCAACAATGGTATGACAATAAGTCTGAATGACTGATAACATTACAGTCTTCAATAGTATGACAATAACTCTGAATGACTGATAACATTACAGTCTTCAACAATGGTATGACAATAACTCTGAATGACTGATAACATTACAGTCTTCAATGGTATGACAATAACTCTGAATGACTGATAACATTACAGTCTTCAACAATGGTATGACAATAACTCTGAATGACTGATAACATTACAGTCTTCAATGGTATGACAATAAGTCTGAATGACTGATAACATTACAGTCTTCAATGGTATGACAATAACTCTGAATGACTGATAACATTACAGTCTTCAACAATGGTATGACAATAACTCTGAATGACTGATAACATTACAGTCTTCAATGGTATGACAATAACTCTGAATGACTGATAACATTACAGTCTTCAATGGTATGACAATAACTCTGAATGACTGATAACATTACAGTCTTCAATGGTATGACAATAACTCTGAATGACTGATAACATTACAGTCTTCAACAATGGTATGACAATAACTCTGAATGACTGATAACATTACAGTCTTCAACAATGGTATGACAATAACTCTGAATGACTGATAACATTACAGTCTTCAACAATGGTATGACAATAAGTCTGAATGACTGATAACATTACAGTCTTCAATGGTATGACAATAAGTCTGAATGACTGATAACATTACAGTCTTCAACAATGGTATGACAATAAGTCTGAATGACTGATAACATTACAGTCTTCAACAATGGTATGACAATAAGTCTGAATGACTGATAACATTACAGTCTTCAATGGTATGACAATAAGTCTGAATGACTGATAACATTACAGTCTTCAACAATGGTATGACAATAACTCTGAATGGCTGATAACATTACAGTCTTCAATGGTGTGACAATAAGTCTGAATGGCTGATAACATTACAGTCTTCAACAATGGTATGACA
This sequence comes from Bathymodiolus septemdierum, assembly GCA_963383655.1. Lineage (NCBI taxonomy): Eukaryota > Metazoa > Mollusca > Bivalvia > Mytilida > Modiolidae > Bathymodiolus > Bathymodiolus septemdierum. The sequence goes on from OY726517.1 coordinate 29,854,471, forward strand.
ATAAGTCTGAATGACTGATAACATTACAGTCTTCAATGGTATGACAATAACTCTGAATGACTGATAACATTACAGTCTTCAACAATGGTATGACAATAACTCTGAATGGCTGATAACATTACAGTCTTCAATGGTATGACAATAAGTCTGAATGACTGATAACATTACAGTCTTCAACAATGGTATGACAATAACTCTGAATGACTGATAACATTACAGTCTTCAACAATGGTATGACAATAAGTCTGAATGGCTGATAACATTACAGTCTTCAACAATGGTATGACAATAAGTCTGAATGACTGATAACATTACAGTCTTCAATGGTATGACAATAACTCTGAATGACTGATAACATTAGTCTTCAACAATGGTATGACAATAAGTCTGAATGGCTGATAACATTACAGTCTTCAATGGTATGACAATAAGTCTGAATGACTGATAACATTACAGTCTTCAACAATGGTATGACAATAACTCTGAATGACTGATAACATTACAGTCTTCAACAATGGTATGACAATAAGTCTGAATGGCTGATAACATTACAGTCTTCAACAATGGTATGACAATAAGTCTGAATGACTGATAACATTACAGTCTTCAATGGTATGACAATAACTCTGAATGACTGATAACATTACATTCTTCAACAATGGTATGACAATAAGTCTGAATGACTGATAACATTACAGTCTTCAACAATGGTATGACAATAAGTCTGAATGACTAATAACATTACAGTCTTCAACAATGGTATGACAATAACTCTGAATGACTGATAACATTACAGTCTTCAACAATGGTATGACAATAACTCTGAATGACTGATAACATTACATTCTTCAATGGTATGACAATAACTCTGAATGACTGATAACATTACAGTCTTCAACAATGGTATGACAATAAGTCTGAATGGCTGATAACATTACAGTCTTCAATGGTATGACAATAAGTCTGAATGACTGATAACATTAGTCTTCAACAATGGTATGACAATAACTCTGAATGACTGATAACATTACAGTCTTCAATGGTATGACAATAACTCTGAATGACTGATAACATTACAGTCTTCAACAATGGTATGACAATAAGTCTGAATGGCTGATAACATTACAGTCTTCAATGGTATGACAATAAGTCTGAATGACTGATAACATTAGTCTTCAACAATGGTATGACAATAACTCTGAATGACTGATAACATTACAGTCTTCAACAATGGTATGACAATAAGTCTGAATGACTGATAACATTACAGTCTTCAACAATGGTATGACAATAAGTCTGAATGACTAATAACATTACAGTCTTCAACAATGGTATGACAATAACTCTGAATGACTGATAACATTACAGTCTTCAACAATGGTATGACAATAAGTCTGAATGGCTGATAACATTACAGTCTTCAACAATGATATGACAATAAGTCTGAATGACTGATAACATTACAGTCTTCAACAATGGTATGAAAATAACTCTGAATGACTGATAACATTACAGTCTTCAACAATAAAGTTTTTATTAGAACCCTTGTTATTCAAGAAAATAATATCTTTAAAATATATGCTGGATGTCTTACATTCACTTTAAAATGTATGCTGGATGTCTTACATTTACTTTAAAATGTATGCTGGATGTCTTACATTCACTTTAAAATGTATGCTGGATGTCTTACATTCACTTTAAAATGTATGCTGGATGTCTTACATTCACTTTAAAATATATGCTGGATGTCTTACATTCACTTTCCATCAATTTACTATATACCATCAGTACTTTATACTGTTTCCCACCAATCTATATCGATAACTAATTAAAATTCTGGTAAACCTGTTATCTACTCTAATCATAAGCCATTTTTCCTTTGGCCACAGCTTCTGGATTTATTAGTCTTTACTTTTATGACCATTTAAATGGACACAGATTTTTATAAAATTTAGATACAAGTATATGAACAATATCAAATATATCACACTTTTATTTATAGTTTTACCTGTCTATCATAAACCACGTTAACTTCTTCTAGTGGTCCATACCGGGAGTAAACATCCCTAAGATCCCTCTCCTGTGTGTATAAACTGAGTCCAAATATGCCAATACACTTAGTTGGTTCTGGTTTATCCTTCAATAAATCATACACTGTGTAATTAGTAATGTAAAAAATACCAATAATATTTATACAGGAAGAACTTTAAAACATACACGGTGTAATTAGTAATGTAAAAAATACCAATAATATTTATACAGGAAGAACTTTGAAACATACATGGTGTAATTAGTAATGTAAAAAATACCCATAATATTTATACAGGAAGAACTTTAAAACATACACGGTGTAATTAGTAATGTAAAAAATACCAATAATATTTATACAGGAAGAACTTTAAAACATACATGGTGTAATTAGTAATGTAAAAAATACCAATAATATTTATACAGGAAGAACTTTAAAACATACATGGTGTAATTAGTAATGTAAAAAATACCAATAATATTTATACAGGAAGAACTTTAAAACATACATGGTGTAATTAGTAATAGTAATGTAAAAAAATTCCTATAAGATTTACACAGTAAGAATTTTGTTAACTACTAGTTATAAATAAAATCATCTTAGAATTAGTGACTGGATGATTGTTGTTTAATGCCACATGAGCAATTTTTCAACCATCCCATGCCAAGAATAAGTTGCATTCGGTGAAGTGATGTTTACTTTTGTACTAGACTCAGTGTTCAATCTAGAAATTGGTTACAGGGGGTCATATTTTGGCCCAGGCAACATTTGACAGGAGGCCAAATCTGGAAGTTAGCGGTCAATGTCAAAAGACAACGTACACCAAGTGATGTTAATACATCTTGTGTAATTGGGCTATAACCATATCTTGTTGATGAGTTTGTGTCAATAAAACAGTTAGTGATTGCTTCGTTTTGGTTTTCATCAGTGGCAGTGGGTTTCGCTCTTTTCTCCCCTACGGGAGCAAAATATGAAGATATTCGCTTCATGACTTTGACCTGTCACGCATCATGCTTAAATTTACCTTGACAAACAAATTCTCAACGTGACTTGGACGCTTAAAAATGACTTTACATAAAGCTCTCTACTGACACAGATAAAGACTTTGTAAAAACCGGACTTATTTCGGGACCGATTTCCGGAATTTATTACCGGGACGATTTCAAAAGGTAAACTAGAGGCTCAGTGGGCTGAGCCTGTGTCTCTCACCTTTCATTCTGCTTTGAGGAAACTTAATACAGAACCTTCCATAGGTGCTTCCCACCAAGTTTCGGTTCATTTGGCTAAGCAGTTTCAGAGAAGATTTTTAGTAATCAACCAACCAGAAACAAGAATTGCCTACGGCAGCCATGTTTGCTAACAGATCGGGATGAAATTAGCAATCTTTATAGAGGACCTTCCATAGATGCTTCCTACCAAGTTTTGGTTCAATTGGCTAAGCAGTTTCAGGGAAGAAGATTTTTAGAAATCGACCAATCTGAAACAAGAATTGCTTGTGGCAGCCATGTTTGCTAATGAATCAGGATGAAATGAGCAATCTTTATAGAGGATCTTCCATAGATGCTTCCTACCAAGTTTCGGTTCATTTGGTAAAGTGGTTTCAGAGGAGAAGATTTTTAGAAATCAACCAATCAGAAACAAGAATTGCCTGTGGCAGCCAAGTTTGTTAACGAATTGGGACGAAATGAGCAATATTTATAGAGGACCTTCTATAGATACTTCCTACCAAATTTCAGTTCATTTGGGAAAGTTGTTTCAGAGGAGAAGATTTTTTAGAAATCAACCAATCAAAAACAAGAATGGCCTGTGGCGGCCTTGTGTGTTAACTAATCTGAATTAAATTAGCAATCTTTATAGAGGACCTTCCCAGGATGCTTCCTACCAAGTTTGATTCATTTGGTCTGGCGGTTTCAGAGGAAAATTTTATAAAGGACCTTCCATAGATGCTTCCTACCAAGTTTCAGTTCATTTGGCTGAGGGGTTTCAGAGGAGAAGATTAAAATGTGAAAAGTTAACAGACGACGGATGCCAAAAGCTCACATTGCCTTTGGCAAGGTGAGCTAAAAAGCAGTGCGCCTGATTGGGCCCAGTTGACCATTTCAATCGCGCCAGAAAGACAAAAATCACGGAAATGGCACACTCTAGATTGAACACTGACTAGACCAACATGTTTGATTTTGACAGTGTTAGCTCACTGAAATAACCATATGTTCTTTGAGTGGTAGTAGGTCAAAATGCCCCCATTCATGACCAAAACACTGCTCCTATTTTTTAAACACCTCATATATCTTTATCAAAATGACCTAATTGGGTGTTTCCATTTCACAAGGAAACAGTTTTCGCTGCATTTTATTACAACATATCATGTTCCCTATTGGAAATGGAATTATCTCCCCTTCCACTAATACTTAATAGAAAGTGTTCCCATAGCAAAACTGCACTGCTATAACTAGAAACCAAAGTTAACCCTTATTGTTGTCTTCACGACAAAATAGAATTGTTAAACATTCTATATCAAATGCACACGTGATATTTTTAGAGATTACACCAAAAAGTATTCCTTGTAGAAAAGGGGGGGAATGGAAGTACAGTAATTTGTGTATCCTGTTTCTATTTATAATGTAACATACCCTATTTCCAACATGTCTTCTTCTGTTTGACATGGGTGATGTGTCCTAGAAAATATATATTTAGACATGATGAAGTTACATTTTACAAAAAAAAAATGTTCTTGAGATAATTTGGAGTCCATTATGAAGAGGTATATATTTATATATATATAATATATATACTACTGGTAATTGATCAATGAAATCAATTATGTGCTATAAAATTTGCAGATCAATCATTTCTTTTAAATTGAGAAGAAAAAAGATAATTTTGATTGAAATCTTTTCTAGACGTTGTGGCAGAATATCTTATACACTTTTTACAACAAGAAATTATATAGTATTGATGTAAAAAATAACCCATGGGAACAATAAATTGTTTTTATCTTAGGTTAATTTTACATCAACGTCAACGATCACGTTATTGAATTATTTTCTACTTCTCTTCCTGTATCTTCCAAAGGATAATGGTCTGGCAGTAGTATAACATACCTTGTATTTCTGAAGAAAAAAAGAGATTACTGTCAAATTTTTGTTTCAAAGGGGATAATACCACTATGGTAATATTTACAATACACATGTACTTCATAATACAAGAATAATAATTTATCATCAAAATACTGTTTTATGTTACTAAACTGTATTATCCATGGTACAATGAAAGAATGGAACATGTATTGTTCGGTGGTGATCTTATAATCATTCTCAAATCTAATATCTACAGGACATCATATTACAAAAGTGAATTCTCATTCTCTGTTCTGTTTTTGCCTTTTTCAGTTTTTGTTTAATTTTTTTGTATTTAAAAGCAGATATTTTATAGTTCAACAGTTTCGTTCCATAAATAACATGTGTCAACCATTACTAAAAGTAGCTATTTAGAAACTGAATTATTTACACTAACTCACAGCTTAAAATACAAAATATTAGCCATCATGTAACAAAGTATAATAGGGTTAAGGTATTTCATGCCACTTTCAACAATATTTCAGCTATATCATGGTGAAGAAAACCGGAGTACCCGGATAAAACCACCAACACTGACAAACTTTATCTCATAATGTTATATCGAGTACTCCTCGCCACAAGTGAGATTCAAACTCACAACGTTAGTGGTGATAGGCGCTGATTGCATAGGTAGTTGTAAATCTAACTACCAAACGATCACAGCCATGACAGCCCCTAAAGTATAATAGATCAAATTCAATGAACAGATAACGATATCAGTATTGACCATTCTTAAGTTCAGTCGACAAGCACTGAACACTTGGGCAGTATTGACAAGGGTTTTAACAAATGCTTGCCAACGATGTATGTTATTTAATAATAGGTTTTTGACAAGGTCAATATATACACATTTACTGCTATCAAACAGCTACAACTGATTTAATATTTAATTTATTATCAATAGTATTATTATATGACTTTATTGTTCAACATATTGTGCAAATTAAATGAAACAAACGAACAAATTCAATAATTTCCAAATTTTAACCAAAAGTTGAAAATGGTTGTGGTTTATGGTGTTTAACGCCACTTTCAACAATATTTCAGTTATATCGTGGCGGAAACTGGAGTACCCGAAAAAAAACCAGCGACCTGTCACAAGTCACTGACAAACTTTTCTGCAAAATGTTGTATCGAGTACACCTCGCCCGAGTTGAAAATGAAATCAATAATAATGTTCATCACTGTTTACAAACAATTAATAGAAGTTGTCACTGTTTGACTGTAAATAAATACCTACCCTTCCTCCTCCTCCTCCTCTGTACCGGGGAGGTGGTGACCTACTGTAACTTCTACCATAACCATATCTTTTACTGTATGTATTTCTACTATCTCTGTAGTTTGGTGATCGGCTAAAATTATACATTCATTAAATTACTGGTGATTGGCTAAAATAATACATTAATTAAATTACTGGTGATCGGCTAATATTGTACATTAATTAAATGACTGGTGATCGGCTAAAATTATACATTAATGAAACTGCACGCGTTGTCGTGCTGTGATACCCCCATTCGCTCTACATAAGTTGACGTGTAGTAAAGTATTAGATTATAGTGGGACTTAACGTGGTGGAGAGGCATAAAGGAGTGTAGAGAGTGTTGGAATCAAGAGATGTGCATCCTCCCAGGGCAGTTGGCTAGTAAACGTTTGGAATGATGAAAAATGATGTATTACAGATTATTAGATATAAATATTATACATAGCTAATTAAGGAAATAATTTATGGCAGCAGCTCGTAAGGGAACATGAAAAGAGCCATAACTCTCTCAAAAATCAACCATCCGTGAAATCGGTATAATATGCGCATGCTCAGATCGTGGTCAATCAAGATACCAAATATGAATAAAATGCGACAAAAGACAAATGACTAGTTGCGTACACAAGATGTGCGAACGGACGTATGGTCAAACAAATATGAAAAGGGCCATAACTCTCACAAAAATCAACCATCCGTGAAATCGGTATAATATGTGCATGCTCAGATCATGGCCAACCAAGATACCAAATATGAATAAAATGCGACAAAAGAAAAATGACTAGTTGCGTACACAAGATGTGCGGACGAACGTATGGTCAAACAAACATGAAAAGGGCTATTACTCTCGCAAAAATCAACCATCCGTGAAATCGGTATATGCGCATGCTCAGATCATGGCCAATCAAGATACCAAATATGAATAAAATGCGACAAAAGACAAATGACTAGTTGCGTACACAAGATGTGCGAACGGACGTATGGTCAAACAAATATGAAAAGGGCCATAACTCTCACAAAAATCAACCATCCGTGAAATCGGTATAATATGCGCATGCTCAGATCCTGGCCAACCAAGATACCAAATATGAATAAAATGTGACAAAAGACAAATGACTAGTTGCGTACACAAGATGTGCGGACGGACGTATGGTCAAACAAACATGAAAAGGGCTATTACTCTCGCAAAAATCAACCATCCGTGAAATCGGTATATGCGCATGCTCAGATGATGGCCAACCAAGATACCAAATATGAATAAAATGTGACAAAAGACAAATGATTAGTTGCGTACACAAGATGTGCGGACGGACGTATGGTCAAACAAACATGAAAAGGGCTATAACTCTCGCAAAAATCAACCATCCGTGAAATCGGTATAATATGCGCATGCTCAGATCATGGCCAATCAAGATACTAAATATGAATAAAATGTAACAAAAGACAAATGATTAGTTGCGTACACAAGATGTGCGGACGGACGTATGGTCAAACAAACATGAAAAGGGCTATAACTCTCGCAAAAATCAACCATCCGTGAAATCGGTATAATATGCGCATGCTCAGATCATGGTTATCGGCTAAAATCATACATTAATTAAATTACTGGCGATAGGCTAAAATTATACATTAATTAAATTACTGGTGATCGGCTAAAATTTTGCCTCAATTAAATTACAATAAAATATAGTCAAACCTGTCTATAAAGGGCACTGATGGAAACCTGAAAATGTGCTCATTATACTGGTTCAAATTATATACATTATTCACTAAATGAGGAAAATGGAACTTTATAGAAAGTGATTTGTTATATACAGGTGTCCTTTTAAGGAAGGTTTGACAGTATTTAGCTTTTATATCAAAGTACATTGATTGATAGATAGATTGGTAAATTTGCACTGTTGATCTAATTTTTATCATTACTACAAAGAACAAAGTTGCATTCAAAGAACAAAATACACGTTTGTCCTAAAAGTACTGGTCTTTATCCAACAGATTCTACCTTCTTGGCTAGTAGTCAGTTAATTATGAACATTCATTGTCCCTGCTATTTTCTATGTTTATGTTATCATTCATTTTTGTAATAATGTGTGGTATTTTCTGAGTAGAAGCAAATCTCTGCAGGATTTTAAACCTTTTTTTATATCTGTATTGTTGTTGATGAATTAGTTTGGATCTTCATTGTTTATCATCTATTGTGGTTGTTGGGGATGTCCTTATGCCTAGACTGGCAGACTTTTTGAAATTTGTCGGACCGTCGCACTGAGCAGAAAATCACAAGGACCGGCAATACTGCCAAGTATGCCGGTCCGGGTGTCCAACAAAAATTTTTGTTTGTGTATTTTGTTTTGCACCGGAAATCGGAAATGCAATTGGTATGCCGGAACGATCACGGTCAACTCGGAATTAGATTCTGCTTCAAATGACATTTACTTCTTAAACATGCAACTGTTTCTATGGTAATTCTATTAATCATTGTATTTTTATAGCTTAAACTGGCTGTGATGCATCAACGTGACCATTTCGTGTGTTTATATTTGAAAACATGGCGGGTCGGGTTTTATTTGTTCCCATCACTGATTCTGTTTAAATTTTAAAATTTTGTAAATTCCGGTTTTAAAAATAACCTCAAAATAATGAAATATGTGGTCATTCTTAAAACATTAAATTCAGGTCCTGCACAATTTCAGTAGGTCCTGCAGAAAATTATTGGGTGCAGGACCTATGTCATGCATATTGAATTTTTTTTTCAAGAAGTCTGGACTGATTTTGTTTATATCACTATATATGTACTTACCTTCTGCTTCTCGAGCTAAAAAAAAAAGAGAGAACAAAAATTACACTTTTTAATTACACATCTTAGTTCGCGAAGAACAAATCTTCTTTTTCTGCCAAGCATAATTAATTTTCACATATGAGAACAGAGACACACTTTTTCATGCTGAGTTTTTTATCTTCAGGATTCAAGCTAATAAATCTTTCAGCCAAGCACAGCTTAAAATTATTTTATTATACAAGTACATATGTGAAATGAATGAGAAGTCAAAATATTCAAAACACAAAGAACATTCTCTCTCATTTGAAGCAAAAATTCCAGTCCACATATTTGAGGAAAAACAAATTACAAAAAAATCTACAGCAATTTAGGTCATGGAAAAAAATGTTTAAATGTACAATGTTATTTTAATCTTAAAAATACTTTCAAATTTATCTCTTTTTTAGTCTTAAAATTTTGAAGTTTCACTTACTATCTGGATGATTTTTTGTAGTAATATGGAGACCTAGATCTTGACCTTGAGCGTTTATGATAACTACGACTTCTAGATCTGAAATGATACAATAAAACTTTGAAGTGTTACTGGGTACTAAATGGTGATAATAACGATGGAAACATGTATAACATCTTGAAGATCTTTTTCAACAAATCTTTTGGCCTAAATTAATAAAATAATGATAAATAAGAACAATTTTAAGAATAATAAGAATTCTACAAATGTAATGACTAATGCAAAATTTGGGAAGATAGAGGTAAATAACACTAAAAAATATCCTGGAAAACTAAGTACTTAACATCAAAGAATATATACAATCAATTTGAATGTATACTATTTGTTCTATATGTTTTTTAATGTATCACATTTCAAAAAACCTTTATGGTAGTGTAATAGCTTAGCATGCTTGTCTCAAATTTGGTAGATCGTGTGTTTGATCTTCCCTCATGTCAAACTGAAGATTATAAAAGTAGTACAATGTATTTGTTACTTTTACACTAAGCTCAGAGCAGAGCAACAACTGGTTGACTACGAGTAGGATCATGTGTCTGATTGAAGCAACATCTTTCTGTGGACTCTTCTGTCAGAGAGCTAGCACTATAAAAATCCAATTTGGGATATTGGTCTAGCACAAAACAGATATCATCATCATCATCCTAAAAAAATAACTTGTTCTCATCATGATATAGCTGAAAAATGATCAACTTGGTGTTAATAGACAATCACTCGCTCACATTTATTGCAATAGGGTAATACAAACAAGACAACACCTGTAGTTTGACAATGATATCCTACATAGTATTTGAGATACAATTTTTTTCTCATAATGATCTGTAATGCTACAAACCTAGAATATGAATATTTCCTTTTATGATGTCCCCTTGACCTTGATCGTGACCTTGATCGTGAATGACCTCTATATTTGCCTCTGTCTGAATGATACGAGTGACTTCTTGACCTTGACCCATGCTTGTGATCACGTGCAGCATGGCGATCGTGATCTGATCTAGAATCAACCGATCCTGACCCATCAGACTCCTCTCCTGGAGAACCATGTCTTGCCTGTAATTAAAACAAGTATAAAAGATTGTAAACAGTACTTTTATCTTAAATCTTAATGAAACAGATACAACAAGCCAGCGGCTCTCCTCATTACTGAAACAGTATAAACAATGTATGTTAGTGCATCTATCAGTCCAACTACATGATTTACTGAAAATCTGTAAGTTTAATTTCTATATCTTGTTTGCATTAATCTTTTCTACATTGTAGCCAAGTAATTCCTAAATGTTTTAGCTAGACATAAACGAATATGAGAGACTATTTAACATTACACTTCGATGTGACTTAAAGTAAAGGAACAGCACTTTTATTGGTTACTCTTGTTTTGTACTTTTTTGAACCTGTATTAAGCGACCACCTGTCTTATGTGACCATATTTCACTGTTTCCTTGGGAGGTCACATAAGACAGGTTTGACTGTATTATTCATTAATTGTAATGATTGTTTTATTCACTGAAAAATGGCTGTTTTCTATCTCAACTCAACTCTCACAGTACAGTATTCTAATATACCTGGACTGAGTTGTCTTTAAATTTTGTCATTTAGCAATCTAGGACTTTTTACACATCAAAAATTAGGTTGTCTATTCTGGCAGTCTGAGTTATCTTGTACCCATTACTGTAGTAGTGACAGTTACAGATTTCACTAAAACTGAATCAAGTGCAGCTGGTACACTATTTACAATGTAATGTTTGGATAATTACTGAAACGCGAATATTTACTCATAACTCATAAAAAAAGAAAGGGGTGTAATCCGTGACTATGTCTGCACTAAACCATTTACATATCCCCGACTTGATTCTAAAGCTATACATTTACAAAGAAGTTATTTCCCTTTAAAGCAGCAGGCTTACCACACTTGCCAAAAATGGGAAAACTTGGGACTTCTCTGTCAGAAAACATGAGGGAGAAGTGAAGGAATGACAGACTTCTCTGTCAGAAAATATGAGGGAGAAGTGAAGGAATGACAGGACAGACTTCTCTGTCAGAGAATATGAGGGAGAAGTGAAGGAATGACAGAGACTTCCAACATGTGCTGATTTTTCAAATCATTTTTTTTTAATTTGCATTTGAAATGTGGCTTTGCTAATAATCTAATCTTGTTGAGATTAGGATTCCGAAGAAATTTCTTCATCCTAATCTCATTTCAAGCCCTATCAAAGGTATTCTGGAAATTTAAAAATTAATAAAAATTGACCCCCTCCCCCTTCTCCCTGGTGTATTCCGATGGATATTTTGGCATGAACGGAGTGTCAGATCAAGTGCAGGCAAGATTTCATATAGACATATTTTCTAGTTCAAATCTGCAAAAATATTGATATTTCCTTACCTTTTACAGCGTCTATCAGATAAAATAATTCAACATCCTTTTCAAACTGTCTGCCATTTTAGTGAACTCAATGAACTACACCATGTGATCAAAATCGTCACGGATTTTGTTACAGCCTGTTTCTAGATTAAAGGTCAATGTCAAATGTATTGTATATATGCAAGTATATCCTTTATTGGCTGATGTAATTACAGTGTATATGAGATTTTTAAACTATAACAAGGGCAACGCAAAGCGTGGCATATCGCCTCGCCTAAAAATTTGACCTGATGACCTTGAAAATCAATAGGGTTCGGGTTCCAGATTCTCTTAAGGACTAAGTATGTACCAAGCTTGGTCAAAATCCATTGAAGGATGTTGATTCTAGTGTTCACAAGGATGTTACGGAAGGACGGACGGACTTCGTTGGCGAGGGGATAATAAAGGGGGGAAACATCCTTCCGGAAAACAAGGCATATGGTGATAAGTAACAGGTAAATTATTAATTGTCCTTTTATCTTTAAAACACTAATTACCCTGAATAGTTGATGCTGTTTAATACACCTTTTTTTAGTGTTCACAAGGATGTTACAGGGTAAAAATTAGACTGTGACCTTTGACCTAGAAAATCAATAGGTTTCCAGACTCTCCTAAGGACTAAGTATGTACCAAGTTTGGTCAAAATCCATTGAAGGATGTTGATTCTAGAGTGTTCACAAGGATGTTACGCGGTAAACATTTCACCCGGTGACATTGACCTTTGACCTTGAAAATCAATAGGGTTCCAGACTCTCCTAAGGACTAAGTATGAGCCAAGTTTGGTCAAAATCTATTGAAGGATGTTACGGAGGGTAACGTTACTATATCCCTTCGCAACTTCATTGGCGAGGGGATAATAAAACATCTTGCATCTAGAAACAGGCTGTAACAAAATCCGTGACGATTTTGATCATGTGGTGTAGTTCATGAGTTCACTAAAATGACAGACAGTTCGAAGTGGATGTTGGATTATTTTATCCGATAGATGCTGTAAAAGGTAAGGACATATCAATATTTTTGCAGATTTGAACTAGAAAATACCGGTATGTCTATATTATATGAAATCTTACCTGCACTTGATCCGACACTCTCCGTCCATCAGTGTTTCCCAAGGTGTTTTTACTTTTACAGGACATTTGGTTCTGTAAACCTGCAAAGTTTACCCGACCAGAAGACAATTTACCTGACCAAAATTTTTGGTATAATTAAATAAATAAATCACAAAACTGTTGCTGTTTTAATTCAATTCATTAGTGTAATATTTAAATATTATATTTAACAGTCTCTAGCAAAACTAAGAAGAAATGTCCAATTGTCCTCCTCTCCCATATAGTTTAATATCACTTTATTTTCTTCATCATATGTCAGCCACTTTTGGTCTTTTGACCAACTGTCGCAAAACACTCGTTCTTTTTGTTTCATATTCTTTCGATTTTTGTTTCTTTTTTTCATCGTCAATTTTAACTAATTCTCGCTTTCTTTTACCTTTTTTTTTTATTTATTCTTTCCTATAGTCAGGATTTTATAAATTCCCTTACATCACCACCTGACTAGGGTGTGACAGGAGTTTTCAAAAATAAGTTTTGTGACTACATTGGTTTTACATTTTGATAAACAAAATAAAGAAATAATAATATATAATAGTAATAAACACTTTCATTCATCTTTCACACACACTCTCTTACCATTTTGTTTTTCTAAAATATTTGATTGCTCCTGACATTTTGTACTTAATCAAAAAAGCTGAAAAAAGAATCTCATCACTATATGAATCAAACAAACAAAAAATATTATGATTAGTTGAAAATATATTGTAAGGGTGTTCACATTTTTTCAAATGCTAAAATGGTATTGTTTTTCTTTGATATATATTGTTCAAGTGAACGGTACCACATAATTATATGTTTAAATTCTACAATATTTAGCCTTTGTTCATTGAGTTTGCACTTGAAGATGTAATTTTTTGCAATAATTGAAATCAAATTAACAAGAAGATCCCCTGACTCAAAACCAAAGAAATATTCTTTTTTGTCAAAAATCAAATTCTTGTAATATTGTTTTAATTGTTTTGACAAAAGATTTGAGAAAAAATTGTGTCACAGGACAGTCAAAGAATAGATGTTCAATAGTTTCATCATGAATTTTGCAAAATGTACATAAATTAGTATTCTTGAGCTTTATTTTATGTAAAAAGGAATTGGTAGGAATGATCCTGTGTAACAATTTAAATTGAAAATTTTGAAGATATGAGTTTCTACAAGATTTTTTCAAAATAACCAGAGGCTCTCGAGAGCCTGTATCGTTCACCTGGTAATAAAAAAAAACAATTGGTGCTATGTAAAAACTATGTCCTGCAGTGGTAGTCATCTTGGAATTACGATCAACATAAAAAACACAAAGTTTGTGAAGGATCTTCCAATGATTGATGCACAGTTTAGGTTCAATCAGTGCAATAGCTTCAGAGAAGAAGATATTTCTGTATTTTCCCGATATGGTCCTGTGTTAATACTATGACCTGTGGTGGCAGCCATCTTGGATTTCCGATCGGCATAAAAAACAGAGGACCTTCCAATGATCATTCCTGGGCAGTTTGGTTTCAGAGAAGCGTTTTGAAACATTTTTCCCATAGGGTCCAATGTTAATCAAGTCCTGCCGTAGCCGCCATTTTGAATTTCATATCAGAACAAAAACGTAAAGTTTGTAGAGGACCATCCAATGAACATTCATGTACAGTTTGGCTTTAATCATATTTGTAGTTTCTGAGAAGAAGGCATTTGAACATTTTCCCATAGGGTTCAATGCTAATCTATGTCCTGCGGTGGTGGCCATCTTGGATATCCGATCGGCATAAAAAACACACACCTTGTAGAGGACCTTCCAATGATCATTCCTGGGCAGTTTGGTTTCAACTGTCCTATTGGTTTCAGAGAAGAAGCGTTTTGAAACATTTTCCCCATAGGGTCCAATGTTAAACTAAGTCCTGCCGTAGCCGCCATTTTGAATTTCTTATCGGAACAAAAAACGTAAAGTTTGTAGAGGACCATCCAATGAACATTCATGTACAGTTTGGCTTTAATAATATTTGTAGTTTCTGAGAAGAAGGCATTTGAACATTTTCCCATAAAGTCCAATGTTAATCTATGTATTGCGGTGGCAGCCATCTTGGATTTCCGATCGGCATAAAAAACAAAAAATTTGTAGAGGACCTTCCAATGATCATTCCTGGGCAGTTTGGTTTCAACTGTCCAAGTGGTTTCAGAGAAGAAGCGTTTTGAAACATTTTTCCCATAGGGTCCAATGTTAAACTAAGTCCTGCCGTAGCCGCCATTTTGAATTTCATATCGGACCAAAAAACCTTGAGATTGTAGAGGACCGTCCAATGAACATTCATGTACAGTTTGGCTTTAATCATATTTGTAGTTTCTGAGAAGAAAGCATTTGAACATTTTCCCATAGGGTTCAATGTTAATCTATGTCCTGCGATGGCGGCCATCTTGGATTTCCGATCGGCATAAAAAACAGAAACTTGGTAAAGGACATTCCAATGATCATTCATTTACAGTTTGGGTTCAGTCAGTTCATTAGTTTCAGAGAAGAAGATCTTTGAAATTTCAGCCAATCAGAGCATATTATTGGCCCTGGCAGCCATATTGAATATCCGACTTGAACGAAAAACAGTAACTTTGTAGAGGACCATCCAAGGAACATTCCTGTTAAGTTTGGTTCCAATCGGCCCAGTGGTTTCGGAGAAGAAGCTTGAAATGTGAAAAGTTTACAGACGACGGACGCCAAGTGATGGCAATAGTTCACCTGGACCTTTGGTCCAGGTGAACTAATAAAATATTTTGACCAATTTGTTATTTCACAATTAAGAAGTTTTTCCCATTTGGAAAATTTTTCTGTTGGTAAAGAAATGATTGCATTCACAAGACCTTTATAAACAAACCTAACATTTTTACTATGAACTATTCTTTCTAAATAGGCATCCCTTTTACAAAGTATGTCGAAATTTACATTTACACAGTTTTCCTTCAGATGATCTTTGATGTACTTGGGAACATTTGACACCAGACTATAGTACTTCAAAAAATTATTGGTATTCAGTTTATTTCTAGTCTGTTCAAAAGTATAAAAATTACCAGAATGTGGGTCAATAAGATCACATAAATACTGCACATAATGTTCTATCCATCTAATATAATAATTTAAATCAGTTACTGGTACAAAATTAAGGATATCAAGAGACAATAGTTCATTAGTATTCATCTTTGTATAAGGTTTTGCTAAATGATAGCTAGACAGAACATCTTTCCAAAAAGGATTTGTAAGCTTCATAGCAACTTCCTTTAGCTTTTCTTTCTGAAAAGTTAAAATTCTTTTACCGCCATAGCTTTGAAGATTGAATAATACTACTTTTTGCCAATCACCATCTAAATTGGAAAATAATCGTTTAATCCAACCTACTTTCAGATAAATATTAAATAATTGAAGATCTATCATTTTCAAACCCCCCTGATGTATATCACCGATTAAAGTACTTCGCTTTATCTTATCTGACTTCCTGTTCCATATGAATTTATAAAAAAGTGAATTTAAATCATTTATTTTTGTCTGAGGTAAATTTGGTAGAGATGTCAGTAAATGAATTAGCTTTGGTAGTGCAAGAGTTTTTATAACTGTAATTTTACCAAGTAATGTCAGTTTTCTATGCTGCCAACTTTTTAGTATTGCCTTAACCTCCTTGATTTTTTTGGTAAAATTTATATCTGTAATACAGTTTAAATCAAGTGAAAAATCAATTCCCAAAACCTTAAAGTTTTCATGAGACCAATTTAGTTTCATATTTGGACAAATAATTTGATCTGAATACTTCGTTTCCAACCCACACAGCTTTTGTTTTGGATGAATTCATTTTTAAATCAGACACCTTGTAAAAAGATTCAAAACATTCAAGAGCCTCCCTCAATGAATTTTCACTCCCATCTAGAATAAGAAAGGTATCATCAGCATACAAACTTATGAGAGATTCAACTTCATTGATAATAATACCATGAATGTCTTGGTTGGCCTTCAATTTTAATGAAAGTCGACAGCCTCTTTCTAGAGAAAAAAAATTTGACATGTGACCATTATTTATAACACAACTTTTGGCTTTTGAATAGAATAGTTCAAACCATTTACAAACAGATGGTCCAAAATTAAAACTTGAGAGGGCTTTTTTCAAAAATTTCCATTCAACTGAATCAAATGCTTTCTCGAAATCTACAAGAAGTAATAGACCGGTTTTGTTATGTTGTTCAAGATAATGCATCAAATCATACAACAGTCTTGTATTTTCCCCAATAAATCTTCCTTTTATAAAACCTTTTTGTGTATCACTAATAATAAATGGTAATAGAGGTTTAATTCTATTAGCAATTACAGCAGAAGCTATTTTAAGGTCAGTATTTAATAAACTTATTGGTCTCCACAGGGCTCCCACTACTTTGAAATCAGAGGGAGAAGTGACTTCTCTTTCAGGTGCTGACAAAAGAGAAGTGAGAGACAACAGGGAGAAGTGGTGAGAGTACAGGGAGAAGTCAAAATATTTCTATAATTAATTGTACCACTTTTCACATTCGCGGGGCATTATCGTGGCATTCATATGTTATAATGTACTTGTTATGCATTAAGGTATATTCAGTAGTTGTTTAATTCCATGTTTTTGTTAGCATATCATCTCTCTGATTTGCATATGACCTTTTCTTTGTTTGTATTAAGTAAACCCTTTTCAGATTCTTTGTTTTGTCTTGCACAGATGATAAAGGCACATATATGATAGTCAACTATTGTCCAATAAATAATAAATAAATAAAATTGAATAATAAAATTTATTTTGACATCAGCATTGTTTCAAACAAGTCACACATAGATAAAATGACAAAACATTATATAAGATAAATATATGCCAAAAAAAACAAAACACAAGCTGTGAAATTGCTAATTATTTAATCAAATTTTAATGAGTGTATATTATTTACATTGCTTCTCTTTAATCACTGATTGATATTAATTAAGAAACTAATCATATCCACTAAGTTAACAATCCCTTTGGATAGCCGCCATCAAATCCCAAATAAATGAAATGAAACAATACCGACGTTATTTTCCCAAGTTCGGATCCGTAGTACAGGTTTTATCTTCGTAACTGTTTCGATTACGTCCCTTTACAATGGCGGTTTTAAAAACGGAAATTTTGTAGTAAAAATATACCGATGTTTTTTAACAGTTAAAATTAGCAAAGCGACTTGGTAAAATCACAGGGCGACTTCCACTTCTCTTTTGGCACTAGTACAAAGCGAAGTGAGCAGCCACAAGGCGACTTCTTCGCCCGAATCGCCCTCCAACGTGAGCCCTGACTCCAGTTGCCAATAAAACGCCTGTCCTTTCCTTCTTTTGGAATACATTTTATGACTCCCTGATACTGAAAATCAGTGAAACTTCCAGACTCATAGGCTAAATATAATGACCTATAAAGCAATGGACCAATATCTTCCCAATTTTTTTTATAAAAATCTACAGTATATCCATCAGAACCTGGACTTTTTCCATTTGTCATTAACTTCAGTGATTGGGCACATTCTTTAAATGTTATATTACCTTCACACAAGTATTTTTGTTCTTCTGTGAGTTTAATATTATGATTAAAAAAGGACTCGTCATTACAATCTAAATTTGTTGTTGAATACAATGTTTTGTAAAAATCGTGTTGTTGAAGGAGAATTTTAGATTGATCTGATATATGATGACCTGCGTCATCAATAAGCTCAGTTATAGTTTTTTTAATAAAATTTTTCTTTTCTAGTTTACAGAAGTATTGTGAGCATTTTTCTCCATTTTCATGCCAGTTTGCCTTTGATCGGAGAAGTATACCCTCTACCTTTTCCTTTCAAACTCTATTTTTTTTATTATTTAAAGACGATTGTATTACTTCACTTGGTGCTGAGTTCATAATATCTTCTAAATTAAGAATATCCTTTTCAAGTTTAAGGTCTTTTTCTTCTCTTGTTTTTGTTATACTATGAGATATTGAAATACTTCTGATCTTCATCTTAAGAATTTCAAAAAATACTTGGTCATTACATGTAAGTTCAACATTTAAAAGATCATTAATATCTCCAGATAAATAGTACTCAGACACAGTTTCTTTAATACATGTCTTAACCTTCTCTACATAAACAAAATCTCTAAGTAACTGAGAATTAAATTTCCAATACCCTTTTCCCCTTCTGGCAAGACTGGCAGAAAAAGTGAAAGCTGAATGGTCAGTTTTATATCCTGGAATTATTTTTGTATTTTTCATAAGTGAAAAAAGATCCTCAGATACAAGAAAGTAATCAAGACGACTTTGTTTTATTGGGGAGCTTTGACGGCAGGTATACTTTCTACCATTTGGAAAACAGGTTCTCCATGGATCTAGTAATTCAAAGGTTTCTAACATTTCTTCGATTTTCTCCCTCGAATTTTGGTTTCTATTATGTATAATATTATATGTATCAATACTAGTATCTTGAACAACATTCCAATCACCACACAATAAATAACTAGTGTTAGAATAAGAAGCAATATTCTTCATAATTTCATTAAACATTTCCGGTTCATCACTGTTATAGCCATAAAGAGACACAAATGTTAATCTTTGATCAAATAAACTAATATCTAAAATTATGTATCTTCCATTCTGATCAATCTTTGAATCATGAACAGTATAATCTAGACCTTTCTTAAACATAACACAAACACCAGCACTTCTGTTATTAAAATGACTGAAAAGACATATATCTCCCCATTCATCCTCCCAAAGTTTTTCAACCTCTTTACTACTATGGGTTTCTTGAAAACAAACAATTGAGGTATTTTTCCCTTTTGCCCAATCAAAAACATCATTTCTTTTTTTAACACGTGAAAAAAGACCCCTTACATTCATTGAGAACTCTAACAGTATTATCCATATCTAAAATATGAAGCAACAAAAACAAAATTCAGGAACCAATCTACTATTTCATATACAACAATAAAAATTTTACAATACACATTCATACAAACACACATTTATAAGATGATGCTTGACAGTTGGTGATAAAGGCATAACTGTTAATTACAACAGATTTTATTTCACAGTTAGGCAGTAATCAAATATATATATATACATATCATAAATATTTATAACAATCATTTATGTGAACAAAAGTTGTTTCCCTTATTGAATATAAGGTACTATATTGGAATACAAGTAGACTGAAGGATAAAGAGGAAATGGAAAAATCCTATTCTTGTATAATGATTTTTATTTCAAGAACAAGGAATATATTACTTGCAAGTAGGGTTTTTTAAAGAAACATATAAACTGATGTAAAGTTACTGAATTTATAAGATACTGTTTCAAAAAAAAAAAAAAAAAACTAGATCCAAAGATAAAAATAAAAAAGAGTTTTCTCCCTTCTAGTATAAAGTGGACAAAAAAAGGGGGAATATTGGATTCTAACAATATACATAGTATAGTCCGTTTGACCAGCCTAAAACAGGACTAAAAAATTAATTAAAAATCAACAGTTCAACTTATTGATTTTTTTTCTTCACACATTTACTCATATATCATCATTCAGAATTTTGACACTATTTTCCAAAAAGTTGCCCTATGTTAAATATTTGTACCAAATGTGGATATGTGCAGAGGGAGTTAGTATGCTTGTTGTTACCAACTTCCAGTGTAAACAATAACAACAACACATGTGATTTTATTTACATTTCACTGTCATGTGATTACTTAATTTGAATGTCACCAGAACCCAAGCATGCATGAGATGTTCATTTCACCTAAAGTTTAACTTTTTACATTTTATTGGAAATTATTTTAGAAATTTAAAAGTAAAAAGTATAAATGCAAGCCTTTGAATTTTAAATCTTTTTCTTTAAATTCTAAATAAAATCACTTTTGTTTTGGTGTTTTCTAAAACCCAGTATTTGAACTCAAAGAACATGGCTATAAAGTAAGCCTATGTGTATTGACCAGATATACCATGTAAATAGCCCATGCTTTGTGTATACTTTTAGAAAATGAAAACAAGTTTTATGTATGTTATTTAAGCATAATAAAAAACACAAGTAATTAATATATATTTTTTTTAAATATAATAGAAAAAATATAAAATAAAGGTAGAAAAAAAAAAACATTTTTTTTGTCTTTTCATAAATTAATATTTACAAATTAAAAATGATCTGCCCTTATTTAGAACTCTACCAATACTTATATAGAAAGGATAGTCATGCCTCTCAAAACTTCAGATGAAAAACAGGATTTAATACTAAAAGTGTTTGATTATTTTGAAGCCGAATCAAAATTGTCACTTGGTGAAAGTGAAATGAACATCTCATGCATGCTTGGGTTCTGGTGACATATTCAAATTAGGTAATCACATGACAGTGAAATGTAAATAAAATCACATCTGTTGTTGTTATTGTTTACACTGGAAGTTGGTAACAACAAGCATACTAACTCCCTCTGCACATATCCACATTTGGTACAAATATTTAACATAGAGACCTAATGGGCAACTTTTTGGAAAATAGTGTCAAAATTCTGAAATTATTTGTCAGAGTAGGTAGATGATATATGAGTAAATGTGTGAAGAAAAAAAATCAATAAGTTGAACTGTTGATTTTTAATTAATTTTTTAGTCCTGTTTTAGGCTGGTCAAACGGACTATACATATTTAAACATAACACTACACTTGGTGCACATTTTAATATTAACACATCACACATAATACATCTCATAATATCAACATTTATAACAATCATTTACGTAAACAAAAATTGCTTCCCTTATTGAAAATCACATACTATATTGGAGTACAAGTAGACCTAAGGATAATAGTAAAGAGGAGATGGAACAATCATATTCCTGTATAATATTATTTATTTCAAAAAGAAAGAATATATTACTTGCAAGTAGGTTTATTTAAAGCTACATATTTTAAGCTGATGTAAAGTTACTGAATTTATAAGATAATGCTAAAAAAATAAAAAATAAATAAACAAAAAACTAGATCCAAAGATAAATATAAATAAGAGTTATCTCCCTTCTAGTACTAAAGTGGACAAAAATGGAGGGGAGGGGTGTATATTAAATTCTTTAAACCAACAATATACATAATACATAATATAACATTAATATTACACTTAGTACACATTATAATAGTAACACAACACCAAGTACACATTTTAATATCAACATCACAGATAATACATATCACAATGTTAACAACACACACAGCACATACTGTATCATAATATAAACACCATACATGGTACACATTACAATATTAACACCATACATGGTACACATTGTAACATTAACATTACACATCAACATTTAAAACAATCATTTATGTGAAGAAAAATTGCTTCCTTTATTGAAAATCACATACTATATTGGAGTACAAGTAGACCTAAGTATCATGATAAAGAGGAGATGGAAAAACCATATCCATGTATAATGTTCAAAAACAAGGAATATATTTCTTGTGAGTAGGTTTATTTAAAAAAAAAAAACAAAAAAAAAAACCCCAAAAAACCAAACAAACAAAGCAAAATATATCCAAAGATAAATATAGACAAGGGGTATCTCCCTTCTAGTATTTACGTTGACAGAGGAGGGAATATTGGACTCTATAAATTTTGATTTAACATGACAAATGGTACCTATTATAATATGAATATCACAATATTAACACTCAGCAGTACTGTATCATAATATTAACATTACACAT
Organism: Bathymodiolus septemdierum; assembly: GCA_963383655.1. Lineage (NCBI taxonomy): Eukaryota > Metazoa > Mollusca > Bivalvia > Mytilida > Modiolidae > Bathymodiolus > Bathymodiolus septemdierum. The sequence goes on from OY726517.1 coordinate 29,877,367, forward strand.
AGTACATATCATAATAGTAATTCAAAGACATTATATAGATTTAAATAGTAGCTATAGCTTTCTTTTACCTGGGTTAGCACCCTCATAATATTTTAAGCCAAACATCCAGGCCAGTCATTCCGAAGGTTCGTCGGAGAGTGGCAAAAGTCTGACAAAAATTGTCTTGGACCGATAAAATAATCTTAATCGTTGGACCAATTGACCGGTTAACATATGCCAGGAAGTATTTTATTTTTGGCAAGTTTTCAAACAATTGTCAAATCAAAATATTTGATCATTGCTCTCATCGCAAGTTCAGCTTGAGTTCACAGAAAATCCCATTTCTATTTTTAAAATATTGATATGGGGACTTTAGTAATTGTCAAAAGGGCATTTTAAATCCTTATCTTTACTACGCTTTAAATAACGAATCGCGCATGGCTAAATTTCAAACAATAATTTGTCACCCATCTTTTGTTGAACTCAAAATAATAGGGCTCCGCTATGTAGCCAGGGTTATTCCTGGAAAGAGTCTGAAAAGGAAAACCACGGAAAGTGACGACAAGCGGGAGAAAACAAAGAAGTATGAGGAAAATAGAAAGGCACGTAAATTTAAAGTGAAGTGGTTGACCAATCACGAATGGCTGGATTACGATGACAGCAACGACATCATGACATGCAAAATATGGCATTAATGGCGACTTTTGTGAAAACTGGGCTTACATATATGAATATACAAGAGAATAAAATATTGCACTTAAATTGTGTTAATTTTTTTTGGTCCAGTAAAAAGTGATTTGGTCCAGTAAAAGTTCTACCCTTACTGGACCAAATGTCCAGTGAAGTCCAAAGTACCTTTGGAATGACTGCCAGGCTCTCACTACTTTCAAATTAGAGGGAAAAGTGGAAGACAAGAGAGAGAAGTGGGGAGACTTCTGGGAGAAGTTAATTGCGACCCCTCTGAAGATGCCCTGCCCAAATTTAGTAAATAGTTATAAAGCTGTCTGATCTGATTTGTCCTGTTCTTATTATTCATAATTACCTAAAGGACATCTATTCAATGTCAAATATTTATTTCTGTCTACATGTATCAGTGTTCTAGCTAGGATTTCAACAGGGCAGGGTGCTACTTCTGAAAAGGGCACTTTTTTGGCTGAAAAAGGGCACTTTAATGTGCAAAGATTGACTTGAAAAGGGCACTTCTCTTCAGTAAATAGAAGTCAATAAGCAATGTTTTTTATTATTTAATTATGTATTTTCTACCTCTATTTCTTACAATTGCATATATCCACAGCTGTAATATAGTTATACTTCAAACTTTTTTTTTATATTAGTATAACTATCGGTAACTTCATTCAAAGACATTCATATTAATATAATCTCCATTCAAACACTGTGGAAATGCATACTGCAAAGTATTTTTGGATTGTTTTTACAATTATATTGAAAAGAAACAACCTTCGTCACCAGTTGAAAAAATATATGTTAAAACAAGCTTTAATATCCCTTTCAAATATTTCCGTCAGCTTTGTGGGTGAAATTAAACTAAACAAAAAATATATATTAAATGATCGAGTTTTTTTACTTTCTTTCAACAGCTATTGTTATCTTAATTGTCATCGTAATTAGAATTAATCATTATGATTAGAAGAATGAAATTTCATGACAAAATGTTAAAATTCAACTTCAATCACTCTCCAAAAGCTATAAATAGCCTAATCACACAATCAGCATGTGTTTACCTTGATCTGTTACCGCACGTTAAACGAATGTTGACAGAAATATATGCTGGGAACCAGTACTTCACAATTCAATAATTTTCAAAATCACGAATATTCATTTATAAAACAAAGATTAAAACGGTATTTTCTATGGTAAGCAATTTTAAATATTTAATATAAATAAGAAATAAACCCAAATAAACCAAAACAACAATAATAAATCATCACGTGAACAACTTACCTGTAAAAAAAAAATGGCGGTCTTACACAATAACGCTAATCGTGACTTTATGCATTTAATATGAACAATCTATTAGTATGAACTAGTAACAGGTATGGAAAAAGACATCCACGTTAGTCACAAAGGGCAGGGCGCTGCTACAAATAGAGTTAAAAGGGCAGGGCGTCATTCGGACAAGAGCGGGCGCTGCGCCCTGTAAAAACGGGCTAGCGAGAACACTGTGTATCTTGACTATTGGAGTCTTGCATACCTGTGGTTTTTTTTACAAGTACCCTCTCCCTTTTTTTCCTTTTGAAATATTACTGTGATCTAATACCACACAAATGGTAATAACTTAATATTTGTGTTATCTTCAGCAGAAGAAAGATGTCTCTGCCAATTACCTGAACGGTCTAACTATATATAGCTAGAGCCTAGATAATGAAAATATAGCACAAACGTATATTGTCATGATCACTGGCAGTCAAAAATGTTATTATTTGTCAGACCTTAAATCAGATTGCAACAATGGAATAAAGTTACTGTAGTTCAGTCTATTTTTTAATTGCATAGGCATTTACGTTTACACATGTACATTGTATGTATGTAAATAAACAGTTCGATAGATCGTAATATTAACCCGGTGTCGAGTATAAAATATTAATATGTGGATGGATAAAAATGTGTAGTGTCCCTGTGCATTTTAACGAATTTTGAACATATTAAACATGAGAACTATGATTTATGTCACAGAAATGAGAAAAAATTTAATCAAAACTTTGCTTTGTTGAAAGTTTCTTTGGACAAAAAGTTTGATCAACATTTCCCATAGCACAAAGTCGGGTTAACTTGCGTCCCCTTTAAAATGGTGCCAATGTTGTTTGTTATTGAACGAAATTAAACAAATTTAGGCTTCAATAGTGAACAATACCATCATCATCAATGATCTACTGATGAACTACATAAAATATTTTCTTACCGACAAAGAGCAGATCGTGGCAGTATTAAAACATGAGAAATACAGTTATAGATAATTACCGAATTGGTCGTCGGACTTTCAGTCCGGAGATCCGGTAAACATTATTGGACCATGCTGATTTTTACCGGACCTTCGGAATCACTGCGTCTATGCCAAAATATCCATCGGAATACACCGAGGGGGTCAAATTTGATTAATTTTTAAATTCATGTTTTGTATTATTTGTTGTTTTTTACATGGTTCAATTATCTACAAATTGTGAGAAAATTATAGTAGAAGTTTAGGTCATTCTTGCTAACGGGTACCATTTTTGTCCGTCAACATTGTAACTTGTAAATGTAAGGGAAATAACTCCTTTTTGTAAATTTCAATACTTGGGAATGCTCAATAACATTGTTTATATGGAATAGACAGAAATGAGGTGGACAATAGAAAATAAATATCTAAAACTCGTAGAGACACTTTCAATTTCGTGAGTTTTACCAGAAATATTTGACAGCGAGTGTTGTTTGACTTGGTTTTGTCAATTTTGAGACTTGGCGCAATGTTTACAAATCGAGAATGGCGTTTATGTTAACGTTCGAGAAAAAATAAAAATGTGAAATAAATAACAGACTGAATAAAACGAAATGTCCTGATTCTTTACCTCGTGGTCTGAGCTCATTTTAGTGTTTTATCACTTTTCGACTTTGTTAAATACAAAAATGTGCGTAGGAAATGGCGAACAAGGACGCCAATGGCATTATGGGAACAAATTATTAAAATAATATTCTGAACGAATGACTGATTAAACCCTGAATATAATCCGAACGCGCTTCTATGTATTTTAGTATTAAATTATTAATGGTATCCCAATCCCCTCTCTTGACTTATTTTGCTTGTCAGTTTGAAAGCTTGTCAATCCACTTTAAGGTCCTCTCCTAACGCTTCCCCCATGACTTTATGAGCTCCTACGACAAAGGAAAACAAGTAGATGTTGCCATCCTATATTTCTCCAAAGCATTCGATACCGTGCCGCATGACAAAATACTGCATAAATTAAACCCGTATGGAGTAAGAGACCATATACATAGCTGGCTAACATCGTTCCTAACCAAAAGAAAAATGCGAGTAGTACTCGAAGGGGAAAAATCTAGCGAAGTCACTGTGGATTCTGGAGTCCCCCATGGCACAATATTGGGTCCAATATTATTTGTACGTCACATAAATGACCTACCGGATTGATCAAATCACAAGTCCGTCTGTTTGCAGATGACTGCCTGCTATACTGTCCAATCAACTCACAGAAAGACCACGACATTCTTCAACAAGACTTAAAAAATTTAGAGACCTGGGCAGAAAACTGGAGAATGAGATTTAATGCGAAAAATGTTACATCTTGAGCATAAAGCAAAAAAGCAGCAAAACTCTATTCCTTAAATGGCCACATATTAGAACAAGTCAAAACCGGCCATGACAACCCATACTTAGGCCTTCAGAGAACATGAAGTGGTCAACACAAATCAACAATACTGCAAAAAAAAAAAGCCAGTTCAACCTTGGGTTTCCTAAGAAGAAACTTGAAATACAGTCCCAAAAACTGCAAAAAGACCGCATATATCACCTTAGTAAGATCCATACTGGACTATGGAGGTATAATTTGGGACCCATATCTCAAAACAGACGTTGATAGGCTAGAGGTCCCTAGAAGCGCATACAACATCAAGCAGCCAGGTTCATCACAGGTGACTACAAAACAAGAGAACCAGGTTGCATAACCAAAATGTTCATAGATCTAGAATTACCAACGCCCAACGTCTAATATTTATGTTCAAAGTGCCAGTTGAGGGCCTGGTACCCGCAATTTCTCCCCACGCTGATTCTGTAACCAAAACTAGACCAAAAAGATTAATAAAATCTAGACAATATTCGGACTTATATATCACAAAACATAGTAGAAAATAGTGTCATCAATAACTCTAAGGGCCTAGTTAAGTATACCAAAGGGCGAACACTGAACCATTTAAAAACTCTTTCTTCATAAAGACAGTATTAGACTGGAACTATCTCGACGATAACATAACACAGTAAACCAGTCCAGTTTGGAGAGCTTCAAAACTGCTCTCCAACATTCTTACTAAGTCGCATAGCGCACCCCACTCCGTCGAAGTAAAGTCCAGAAGTGGATCCATCGACGTACTTTATACAGATACAGATTTTCCTATCTAATTCAAAATCTTGCTCCCTCACAGCTTTCCCGCATATATCCGGTCAACTCCTAAAGCCCCCTCCTACTCTCCGATCTACTTCTACGCCTCTGTATCAATAAAAAAAATATATATGCAGTCTATGGTGGGAAAATAGTGTTTTGTGTAATATATACGCAAGTTATCATGCCTTGTCTCCTCCCTTTATCCCCCAACATGACGATGATTGGCAATTCTTGTCTCAGAAACCACAAACATATTTTAAATGAAACAGTGCATACATAATTTTACCAGGTGATCGAGCGATTTCAGTAACTAAACTTATCTCGTAGTGGTCAGTTCCATAAATCACTGTCACACTTCATCACATATAAGGTTATATCGAGTACACCTTGCCACAGGCGGGAGTCGCACTTGTCATACTGACTTCACCAGAAGTTTGACAATTGGTGCGTGAGTAAAAGTAAAACGAAAATGTTTTGACTAAATAATGAGTCTAATGTTTCTGAATTTCCCATGTACTATAACATTCATACATTTTATGATTTCCTATATATTGTAATGTAATCCTATGGTTATGTGTTTCTATCACAACTGTACACCATTGCAAACTATTTTCCGCTGAGACATATTACAAAAATATTTGAAAACTTCGAACATGGATATACATGTATTAGAAAACTTAATCCCAAACACGAAGTCATCACAGGGTGGTTTTTTTTCTTCAAAAGGTATGTTCTTGGGAAAATATAGTGTTCCATGTAAATAGTTTTCGGCATAATTTGTTTTTCTTTTTTCTATTGTCGTATTGACCTTAAGCTTTGACAATTCCAAGGATTTAAATAGTATAAATTACTGTACAAATCCGTGACAATTCTAATTGCAATGTAAATGATCAGCATCTGAAAATCCGGATTTTATGAGCATTCTCAATTACATTTTGTATTTAATAAGAAAACCAGCTGTATACGATATAATAAAAAGTATTTTCCACTATTGGAACCGACTTGAATATCTAGAAAAAAATTCCTTTACTACAAAACGCTTATGAACAATCAAAACAACTATATCAGAGGGCAGAATCGAAATGCGATTCTTAAGCACCGTCCCCTGGTGTCTCCTCCAGATAAGTAATCACAGTCCTTTCACCAAACACATGATGTTTTACTACTTGAGCCGCTTGCTTTGCTGGATCAGACACGGGGAGAATCAAAATACAATTCTTAAGTATCGTCCCCTGGTGTCTCCTCCAGCTAAGTAATCGCATACATGTAGTCCATTCTTCAACCATATGATGTACTCTGCTACTATGCATTACTCCTTGCCTCTCCTCGGGTCGTGCTGATAAGAAACTTTATTTTGATTCGGCACATAATAAAACAGTACAACATAAGCTCTACAGAGCTTTTTACCGAATATACATTAACAATAAAACAACACAAGTCACATGCAAAGTTACAAACTAAAATAGCTAAGAAATGCAGGCAAAAAAGGAGGACTGTGTATAGATCTGAACAAGAACCCACGTGGCAAGTGCCTCTTTGGACTCTTGTTCAAGATCCACAACATAAAGCACAGCAGTTAAAAAAGAAGCAGCAGTTAAAAATTTATACTGAACACTTAAAACTGGCACCAACATAAGATAAGATAAGAAAAATCCATTTTGATTCGGCATAAAATCAAACACACAACACAAGCTCTGAAGAGCCCTTGACCGAATATAGAATCATATACATAACTTAAAACAACACAAGATAACAACATGCATTTCTAATTTAAAACATACATAGATCAGCTATAGCATGCAGTAAAAATTTGTCAACAAATTAGAATACCTTAAAACTATAGCATATGCTTAGGATTATAAAAATTTCGAAAAGAATAAAATAATATCAACTTATATTGATTACCCAATTACTGGAATGATGTGCAAATAATGCAATTTGAAATTAAAATAAGATTCATGCAGAAATCAAACAAAAAAATACTGCAATAACAGTCCAATAATGAATAGCAACAAGAAGCAAGAGTAAATGAAAAGCAGCTAAAACAAATGTGTTATCTGCAAGCAGAACAGCGACATTTCGAACCACTCCAGGACTGGATCAGACTTGCTGTAACATGTTATCATTTAAATAGTTAGAATTGTCTTGTTTATGAACATATGTCTCCATTCTGTATTGTTGTAACTGCTCATAATTATGAATGTATATTTGTTATTGTCCCTTGAGGACCTTAATTGGAATAAAATATACTGTATTGTATTGTATTGTATATGTAATTGCATCAAATAACAATTTTTTTTAATTTATTTTATTTAATACAATTCTGTTCTGAAATGAAATAATTTATATTTTCCCCCATCGCATTTTCATTATAAGAATAAGAATAAGAATAAGAATGTTATTGTCCCACAAGGGGCAAAGTCATTACAGTGATTCATAAACAATAACATTAAAAAATAAAAATAAAAATATTATACGTTACAATGAACAGAACTGTCCATAAAATATATTAAATACTTATACTAATGATAATTATAATAATTATATAATACGGCACAATTGTCGACTTCAGTCCGGAGTTTGGTTTTATTATTACTCTCATCTCTTCTAGAACATCTGTACTCTTTTTGATCAAGATTATTGAGCTTGTGAAATAAGTTTTTAAACAACATTGAAATTTTTTTTTTTCCGATTTTCGATTGTCGACTAAAAAAAGTGTTTTAGTTAAAAGCTTACACATAAGGTCATTATTTTATAGATAGATTGTTGTAATATTAGCCAAAAGTCTCGTACTATAGAGTCCAACGCACTATTAACCGTAAAATAACTAGTATTTTAGGAAACGCATGTCGCGTAAAAATCACAGAATTTCATAAGTCGTGGCACAATTTCGATTTTATTTCTACTTGTTCCATCGACACCCATTATATTTTTGCACAATTCCAACCAAACAAATATTAAAAAAAAACTTACTTTTGGCCTCAGATTGTGAGAAATATTTGTATAGCTTTCCTGAGTAACAATGCAGCAAGTAGCTTTGGATCACAGCCACGGCACAGGCACAGGGGCTAGGTGCGTCCGAAAAAAAAAACAAAAAACAAACTATATAATGAAACAAGGGAGCGAACTCACTTGCTCCCATTTTTTTAAGTCGTCGTGTTAAATTGATCATAACTTTGGAACGCCTTAATATTTTCAAAAAATGTTTCCACCAGTCGAAAGTCAAGTAATTTTCCTTTCCAAAGAGACCCCAATTGTTAGTGTAGGCCTCCGAACTGCTGAGGTATCGTACACGAACCAAAACAAAACGGCGTGAAAATCCGAAGTCGTACAAACGCTGGGATGACCACTTCCCATCTGTGTACAGACTTTCTCATGCGTAAGCGAGTCATTTTGACTAGCTAAATACTTTCATCCATTCAAATTATGATAAAATTTCTTACCTTACGCCAATTTATATGTCCTTTAAGTCTGTTTTTGAAAAAATCCCATTTGCATCCTTGACAAACGCCAAAGACGTGAAAATTGAGAGAGTTCTAACGGGCTTTTTGATTGGCTGAAACAGATTGTTCAGCCAATCAAAAAGCCCGTTAGAACTCTCAATTTTCACGTCTATGGCGTTTGTCAAGGATGCAAATGGGATTTCTTTCAAAAACAGACTTAAAGGACATATAAATTGGCCTAAGGTAAGAAATTTTATCATAATTTGAATGGATGAAAGTATTTAGCTAGTCAAAATGACTCGTTTACGCATGGGAAAGTCTGTACACAGATGGGAAGTGGTCATCCCAGCGTTTGTACGACTTCGGATTTTCACGCCGTTTTGTTTTGGTTCGTGTATGATACCTCAGCAGTTCGGAGGCCTACACTAACAATTGGGGTCTCTTTGGAAAGGAAAATTACTTGACTTTCGACTGGTGGAAACATTGTTTGAAAATATTAAGGCGTTCCGAAGTTACGATCAATTTAACACGACGACTTAAAAAAATGGAAGCAAGTGAGTTCGCCCCCTTGTTGTATTATATAGTATTTTTTTTTTTTTTTTTTTTTTTCCGGATGCACCTAGCCCCTGTGCTTTGGATGGGGAGGTATCTGGTCAACTACCTGTAGTAAGTGGAGTACCTCAGGGTTCGTTCTTGGGTCCACTGCTTTTTCTCATATTCATTAATGATCTTCCAGTTGCAGTAACATCAAAAACTAGATTGTTTGCAGATGATTGTATTCTATGATTATGAGGGATTTCAACTATCCTAAAATAAATTGGAAACAATGGACAAGCTCTGGGGATAAAGATGCAGAAGCATTCCTTGAGTGTATAAGAGACAGTTACCTATATCAACATTTAACAGAATTCACCTGAAATAGGGAAAACCCACTACACTAGACCTCATTTTCACAAATGAGGAAGGTATGGTAGATGGATTACTAGCCCTCTTGGACATAGTGACCACTGTGTAATGACCTTTAAATTTAGATGTTACTTTGAACAGATCAACACAAGTACTGAAAGATAGAACTTTTTGAAAGGAAATTATGACCTTATGAGAAATGAAATGAATATAGACTGGGACAATATATTGGTGGATGAAAACCCAAACAAATTGTTCGACATATTCCTAGACAAATTCAACCTAGCAAAACAGAAAAGTATTCCCAAAATTAACAGCAAGAAAGTCAGCAAGGCAAAAAAACATAATTATCTACCCTTGGATGAAAAAACAGTAAAGAAGATAAGAAAAAAACACAGAACATGGCAGCACTACATGGAGACAAGAGGTGGGAAAAAATATCAAGAATATGTTAAATTGAGAAATCAGGTTAAAAACTCTGTGAAAAAGGCCAAAATGTCAATGGAGAGAGATCTAGCTAGAGACGTGAAAAAGAATCCAAAGAAATTCTGGAAATATGCAAACTCAAAAAGGAAGACAAAGTCTGGGATATCAGAATTAAAAACAAATACAGAAAATGGGGTAAAAATAATAGAAAATGATAGACAAAACCGAGGTATTAGCGGAATTCTTTAGCAGTGTCTTCACCAAAGAACCAGAAGGAGAAATCCCTAATCTTCAACCCAAAGAAACAAAATTTAGATGTGCTGAACACCAAATTGAAGAGAAAGAAGTTCTTAAGTTACTGCTAGATATAAACCCAAACAAATCTCCAGGGCCTGATGGAATACATTCAAAGCATTAAAAAAAACTGCTGCAATTTTGGCGAAGCCACTGACTAAGATATACAATGCATTCTTGCAATCAGGAATAGTATCAGACTTATGGAAATTAGGGAACATAATCACATTATTAAAAAAAGGAGATAAATCCGACCCTGGTAACTATAGACCTGTAAGTTTAACATGTGTAGTTGGAAAATTAATGGAAAAAATAGTCGGGGAAGTCATAGTTGGGCATATGATTCAAAACAAGCTATTCAGTGACAAGCAATTTGTGTTTATATCAGGGAGATCCACTACTTTACAGCTATTAATAGTAATAGAGGAGTGGACTGAAATACTAGACAATGGAGGGACTCTGGATTCAATATACATGGATTTTATGAAAGCATTTGATAAAGTCCCACACAAAAGGCTGTTAAGAAAACTGAGAAGTTATGGGCTATCAGAGCAAATAATTAAATGGGTAGAAGATTTTTTAAGTGACAGAAGTCAAAAAGTGTCTGTGAATAACTCAGAATCCAGAGACCGACCGGTAACGAGTGGCATGCCACAAGGGAGTGTACTAGGCCCCATACCGTTTGTTAATACATAAATGACGTGTCGGAATGTGTGAATGCATCAACATATATATTTGCTGATGATACAAAAGTCTACAAGGAAATAAGCTGTGAAGATGACGTAAGTGGTTTACAGGCAGATTTAGATCAACTCCAAAAATGGTCAGACACATGGCTACTGAAATTTCATTCAAACAAGTGTAAAGTCAGGTCAGTTTCAAACAAGACAAAATTAGAGAACAAAAGTAGCTACCACTTATATAACAATGAAGGGGAAGAGATTGAATTGGAAATGTCAGAAGGAGAAAAGGATATATAGGAGTGCTAGTAGATAGAAATTTGAGTTTCAGTAAACATATTACACAAAAAGTCAACAAAGCTAATAGCATAATGGGACTAATTAGGAGAACTTACACCTTCCTCGATGAAACTAGCTTCAGATATTTATTTCAAGCTCTGGTTAGGCCAAATTTGGAATACGCAGCAGCAGTGTGGTCCCCTTACACTAAGAAGGACATTGAATTAATAGAAAATGTGCAGAGATGAGCAACAAAACAGATACCATCATTGAAACAACCGAGTTGCACTGACCGGCTGAAAAAGCTCAAAATGCCAATGCTGAAGTATCGCAGATTAAGAGGGGATATGATTGAAACATTCAAAACAGTAAATGGAATTTATGATAAGGATGTGACAGAAAGATTTTTTGAAATGAGTAGGACATGTCAAACCAGAGGACATAGTAAAAAAGTACAAAAAGGAAACTGCAGACTGAATTTGAGGAAACACAGCTTTAAGAACAGGGTGACTGACATATGGAATGATTTACCGCAAGAGTTAGTACAAGCAAAAACAGTAAAGAGCTTTGAAATATTGCTGAATAAATATTGGGAAAACCAGGAGGTGAAATGTGACTATAATGAAGAAATTAAGGTTAAGACCGGAAGTCACAAGAAGAAGTTTATATTAGATATTGATGAAGAAGGTGCGGACATAGTGGTTGAGATACCAGCGTCCATAGAAGATCCTAAAGTATACAGACAAATCTATAAGCATGAAGATTCAATCACTTTACAAGAAGACTTGGACAACTTGGCAGCTTGGGAAAAAATGTGGGGTATGCAGTTCCATCCAGAAAAATGCAACTCATTAAGTGTCACAAGATCACAAACACCATTTCACACCAGCTACATCCTCAAATGTCATACCCTTGAATCAGTTACAACTGCAAAATATCTGGGCATAACAATTTCAAAAGACATGAACTGGGACACTCATATCAATAACATCACCTCAAAAGCAAACAAGATCATAGGCTTCTTGAGACGAAACTTACAAATTCAAAATACTGAAACTAAAACTTTGGCATATAAATCCATGGTCAGATCAAATCTGGAATACTGCGCAAGTGTCTGGTCACCTCACACAGAAAAACAAAAAAGTAAATTAGAGCAAGTTCAGCGCAGAGCAACAAGATACGTGACAAACCGTTATCACATTACCAGCAGTGTTTCGGCCATGCTTAACCATCTTCAATGGCCAACACTTGAATACTGTAGAAACTTAAACAGAATTACAATGCTTTATAAAATCACCAACAATCTTATTGCAGTGGATCCAAAACTTTACCTTACTCCTCAACCTTCTCTCAGTACAAGAAACACTAACCCATTACAATATCAAAATATATCCACCAGGACAAACTATTATAAATACAGTTTTTTTCCACATGCAGTAGTACTCTGGAACTCACTACCTTATACAGTTGTTAATGCTGGGTCCCTGGATCAGTTTAAGCAACTGATCCAAGGTCAGAGCATCTAAACATCTTGGTTGGCCTGTAAATACCTGTAAATGTGTTAAATTTTTGCACCTGTTTTTGTTAATTTTTTATTTCACTGTTATTTTCATGCAATATTTGTAGTTAATTTTTCTTTAATGTCTGTTTGCGCAGCGCCGACATGTAGGCATCAGAGTTTTGATGGATTGTCGTACTATGTAGATGTATATAATTCTTACATCTCACTGACTAGTATATGTTATGAACTACATTAGTTACAACTTACATATCATATGTATGATGTAGTCTACTGTCTAGTATAATACTACTACATTTTTGTACTACTCTTGCATTCCGAATATCGAAAATAAATCACAAGTAACCAAACAATGTAGTAATTCATGAATGCTTTTGAGTGAAGTGCTGTCGTTCGGTTGTCAGTGATTTATTTCCGATATTCGGATTATACTACTTGCTACATAGATTTACATTTTTGTTATTGATTATAATAAGACGTTTAATAAAGGAACTTGTGTTTCATTGACGGATGCTCAAAAATTGTGATGACTTTGGTACAGTGAAGCAGTCGGTGCCAAAGACATTTTGACAAACTAACCCAAACAGCATATTGGAGGAATTTTGTCTCTTTGATTAAGCAAATTTTATGCAATTTTTACTAGACTGGGGCATAGGACTAATGGGTTTTGGCACAGACTGGTGAAGTCACGCTCAAATAAACATGTTTATTTCACATGGTGAAATACCAGTTTTTATTTCTCTTGAAAATCTCATTATTTCAATAGCATCTATGTAATATAAAATGTTTATTCTTCTTATTTTCGGTCATTTCCCGTTTTTTCTGTAACTTCTTTACAGAAGTTATTTCCTTACGACATGCAAAATGATACCCAGTCTAGTATGAGAAATGGAAAGGACAATAACTTTTTGAGTGTCATTTCCTCATAATTTATAGATATTGGAACCTTGTTAAAAATTAGAGGATAATTTAATACCAACTAGAAAATTCACCAGTTGTACAAACATTTACATTTATCAAAGATAAACTTTATATTTTCAGTGTATCTTTGGTCTGACAGTCATTCGTCCAACATTTAGTGAAAAAGAAAAGGACATTGACAGTCAGGCATAAAACATGTATACAGAATTACCCCGTATTTTATATTGGATAACCACAAAAAAGTGATGAAGTGGCACTGAATTTTGATACTTAAACTGTTAAACAAATAACCTAGAGAAAGTATAATTTTATAGGATTATTATTTCATTTTCAGAGAATGAAGTGGCGAGAGTTATTACATGTTGCTGTAGGTTCAGAAGTTGACTACCTTCCAGCAGCAGTTTCTTCCATTGTGTTCTGTCTGTTGACTATGATACTATGTGTATTTATGCACAAGCTGTCTAATACACTCCTTCCAAGCTCAATAAAATTGTATGCCTTAGATTATTTCAAGTGCCTTGCATTTTGTACCTATCCACTAGGATATGGAATAACCAGGACATACCATGGACACATAGGTTTTATTGTTATAATGGTACCAATCAATGTAGCATCACTTCTCATTATGACAGAGGGTAGTGTCACCCCAGTGGATAACTTCCTGGACTTCATCAAGGGGAAGCAAACTTTGTTAAAGTCTGTGCTCAGAACTATCGTTCAAATAATTGGTGCCGTTTCTGCTTTTTACCTTGCTCAACAGATTATGATGTTAGAATTTCATGGAGACTTTGCTGATATTGTTTCTAAAGCCTGTACTACAGATTTAAAGATTTCTGTTGCTGTAGGATTCTTGTTAGAAATGATGGGTACATGGTGGGATTGTTGGTGGTGGTCACAGAAACGTTCCAAATATCCACATCTTGACTTAGTTATACTGTCTACAAATACGGCATTGCTTGTTTCTTTAGGTGAGATATAGAAGAATAAAACTACACACTCTTTTATTTAGGTTTACTGGTAATTGGAATTACACTGTAACTACGTAGAGGTATATAGTTAAAATTATCACTTCAAGTTTCAACATGACAAATTCAAATTTCCTCTTTTTCTTATTGTTAATAATTAATAACATATATTTTATCAGGGACCGTCGTGGCTGTGATCATATGGTAGTTGGATTTACAACTACCTACCTATGCAATCGGTGCTTATCACCACTAAAGTTTTGAGTTCAAATCCCGCTCATGTACTTGATATAACATTATGTGATAAAGTTTATCAGTTACTTGAGGCAGGTTGGTGCTCCACCAATATAAAACTGACCGCCACAATTTAATTGAAATATTGTTGAAAGTGGCATTAAACACCATAACTCCCTCAATATTTTATCGCCGTATGAATTTTTGTTTGTAATATTATAACTAATATTTTATAGTACTTCACCATTTCTGTCTGGGCAACTTGGTAGTACTAATATAAATCTAGTTGTACATGTACATCATGCTAGAGGCCACATATTATTTTTATATGAAATATTGTTTTACTACCCTTAAGATTTAAGTTGCAGTACAAATATAATGCCTCTAATGGCTGAAGGCAGTATTCCTTCTCAATACTTGTTTATATATTTTATTGTAAAATTTCATTATTTCCAACATTAGTATCACACAATGTGTAACACTTTTTGCTGGAAACAAGCAATTTTTGGAGGAACTTATGGAGGTTTGTTATAAACAAGTTTCATAGTACTAAAGTTGTTGATTATTTCAGGTGTACATTTGACTGGTATGTATATGCAGCCAGCACTGGCTACTGGATACACCCTAGGATGTCATGGAACCACAGTTATAGAACATATGTTTGTTTACTGGTTAGGACCTTTTATTGGTGGATACATGGCATGGAAGAGTACAGAGAAGTTTAACATCCAGTTGTTCTGTAGAGAAATAAGCCAAGAAATTAATCAGGAGAATCATCACAAAACACAAATAAAAAAGAAACAATCTAAAAATAAAAACAAGAAAAAATATTATTAGTTTTCTATATCATGACATTTTTGTTCTCATGCACCTGGCACTAATGATGTTATAATCCAAAAGTCTTTAATTGTTTTTACTATATTCAACCAGTATCCCAGTAATATTATTTTAATGCTTTTTTTGCATAAGCGTTTTTGTTTCTGAAATATTGTAGTGCCATGTGATTTATTGTCATCAATTTCTATCTACATGTATGATTCTTCCAACAGTTTCAGGTTTTCATACAAAATCATTTCTTGGTGAAACGAATCAAAGAAAACGTTATCTTTCTAAGAAACTTCTGATCTAGATAAAACCAGATCTACATCAGATGTTTTTCTTTTTTTATCATATGTCGATTTGAAATCCAAAATGGCAGTCTGTCGCATTGACATGTCAGTTGTAATTATGTTAATTTTGCTTTAAAATGTTGTCTTGTAGCATATATGTATTAGAATTTACCCAGATTTAAAATCAATTTTTATTTGGCAGAAGTTATTATATTTTATGTGAAATTTAGCCTACTAGATAACGGTAGTTTTTGTATGAAGCTAAGGGCCATAAAACACATGTTTGGGGTCCATAAGGTGTTAAGGTGTGAAACCATTAATTAATTTCTTTAAGGTTTTCTACTAAATTTGTGTTTTTTCGAGCCTACCTGGCCATTTTATCTTAAGTTTAACCTTTCCAAGGTCATATATTTTCTGAATCGTACATGATTCCTCTACGTTCTGTCAAATTATCAGGGCATGTTTAAAGTCTTGCAGTGAAATGCCATGCTACGGAAAACACCTACTCTAAAAATAGCTCAATCATCCCAAAGAAATTCAGTATTTATAGGTCATGCATCAAATCCTCCATAGAGGTATTAAAATACAACTAAGTCCATCAAATTTGGGTTCAAAATAATCCCTATATATTTAACTTCAATTATCAATTTTAATTAGTCCATTCCATTCAGTAGTTTTCACAATACAAAATGTACTACAAAGTGAAAGGAACTTTTTTCTTGAAAAAGGACTACTTTCATATATGTTCTAAGCTCTGATTGGTGAATTAATGGTTTGACACCATAACAATAGACCTTTTGCACATTCCGATTTGATTCTAAAATTATAAGTTTTAATACCTTTTTTTTAATGCTAGGTATTTCCCTTAAGATAGGCAAAAATTGTACCCCATCTAGCAAGAGCAATGGAAATGACAACAAATTTGAGTCTAGTTTTCTCTGAAATTGTAGATATTTGTATGAACGAGGACACTTTGCCTGTCTTTAAGGGAAATAACTCTTGTAAAACATATAATTTTAGAATGAAAGTCAGAAATGTGCAAATATTCTATTTATTGCCAAGTGACTAGCATGAGAAAAGTATCTGCAAAGTTCAACCACCCAAAATAATTTTGTATTTGTTGAACAGATTCAATTCTATATCAAATGATTGATCCCTTTATTATAATGTATTTATTGGATATGCTTTTTTAAAAGATGTGTTTCACTGTTGGATATTTTTGTTTGTATACTCATTTTTCATCTTTGTCTTGTTGAAGTTTATGTAAATATATATTTTTGTACACTTTCTAATTCTACCCATCTTTTCAAAAATAGTTATACATATAATTTTATTTTTCATTATGACAAATCTTTTCTACCTATGATCTTTTTGTAAAAAAAAATTTATACAAATCAAACTAGTAATTTTTTCTTCTGTGATATTATTTTTTCTTCTCACCTGTCCAGTAAGCTGAATCCTATTTTGCGCGTTTTTTGTAAAACCAATTATCAACTTAAGGAGATGGGTACCACAATATTTTACCAAAATATTAACACATATAATATTATACCTTTTGTATAGAACCTGCCATTTACGTCTGCAGAAAACGGGAAAGATCGCATGTATGCATTTAACCAGTAACCAGGCTTATTTTCTTGACTTGTGTGATTCTCGCATTATATTGGCGTGATTATCACTTGAATTAAGAAGTAATAGGTATTATAACTCGAAGGAACATTTTCTTGTAACTATTATTTTAAAATAAATACAAATTGAACCAAAATTTGTAGAATATATCATTATGACTTGTCATGTCATAATCATATGAATTTTTGTTGAAGTGAAATGATTAAAAATAAAATCAGTAAACAACAATTTTTCAAAAGAATTTTACGTACTGGTAAATGAATGAGATATTGGCACAGTATACTTTAAAACAATTTGACATACTGGTAAATGAATGAGATAATACTAGTATAGGGAAATTAAAAAAAAATCAAGAATGGACTTGTAATTTTATTTGTAATTAAGTATTACTGAAATAATAAGATTTAATTTTGTAACAATGAATATCCCAGGTCTTGCGCGAGTTACAAGTTTTGGGGAATGAGTGTGTTGGCATAGCTAATATCCCAGGTCCTGTGCGAGTTACAAGTTCTGGGAAGTGAGTGTGTTGGCATATCTAATATCCCAGGTCTTGTGCTAGTTACAAGTTCTGGGGAATGAGTGTGTTGGCATATCTAATATCCCAGGTCTTGTGCGAGTTACAAGTTCTGGGGAGTGAGTGTGTTGGCATATCTAATATCCCAGGTCTTGTGCGAGTTACAAGTTTTGGGGAGTGAGTGTGTTGGCATATCTAATATCCCAGGTCTTGTGCGAGTTACAAGTTCTGGGGAATGAGTGTGTTGGCATATCTAATATCCCAGGTCTTGTGCGAGTTACAAGTTCTGGGCAGTGAGTGTGTTGGCATATCTAATATCCCAGGTCTTGTGCGAGTTACAAGTTCTGGGGAGTGAGTGTGTTGGCATATCAAATATCCCAGGTCTTGTGCGAGTTACAAGTTCTGGGGAGTGAGTGTGTTGGCATATCTAATATCCCAGGTCCTGTGCGAGTTACAAGTTCTGGGGAATGAGTGTGTTGGCATATCTAATATCCCAGGTCTTGTGCGAGTTACAAGTTCTGGGGAATGAGTGTGTTGGCGTATCTAATATCCCAGGTCTTGTGCTAGTTACAAGTTCTGGGGAATGAGTGTGTTGGCATATCTAATATCCCAGGTCTTGCGCGAGTTACAAGTTCTGGGGAGTGAGTGTGTTGGCATATCTAATATCCCAGGTCCTGTGCGAGTTACAAGTTCTGGGGAATGAGTGTGTTGGCATATCTAATATCCCAGGTCCTGTGCGAGTTACAAGTTCTGGGGAGTGAGTGTGTTGGCATATCTAATATCCCAGGTCCTGTGCGAGTTACAAGTTCTGGGGAGTGAGTGTGTTGGCATATCTAATATCCCAGGTCCTGTGCGAGTTACAAGTTCTGGGGAATGAGTGTGTTGGCATATCTAATATCCGAGGTCTTGTGCTAGTTACAAGTTCTGGGGAATGAGTGTGTTGGCGTATCTAATATCCCAGGTCTTGTGCTAGTTACAAGTTCTGGGGAGTGAGTGTGTTGGCATATCTAATATCCCAGGTCTTGTGCTAGTTACAAGTTCAGGGGAATGAGTGTGTTGGCATATCTAATATCCCAGGTCTTGTGCGAGTTACAAGTTCTGGGCAGTGAGTGTGTTGGCATATCTAATATCCCAGGTCTTGTGCGAGTTACAAGTTCTGGGGAATGAGTGTGTTGGCGTATCTAATATCCCAGGTCTTGTGCTAGTTACAAGTTCTGGGGAATGAGTGTGTTGGCATATCTAATATCCCAGGTCTTGTGCGAGTTACAAGTTCTGGGGAGTGAGTGTGTTGGCATATCTAATATCCCAGGTCCTGTGCGAGTTACAAGTTCTGGGGAATGAGTGTGTTGGCATATCTAATATCCCAGGTCCTGTGCGAGTTACAAGTTCTGGGGAGTGAGTGTGTTGGCATATCTAATATCCCAGGTCCTGTGCGAGTTACAAGTTCTGGGGAGTGAGTGTGTTGGCATATCTAATATCCCAGGTCCTGTGCGAGTTACAAGTTCTGGGGAATGAGTGTGTTGGCATATCTAATATCCCAGGTCTTGTGCTAGTTACAAGTTCTGGGGAATGAGTGTGTTGGCGTATCTAATATCCCAGGTCTTGTGCTAGTTACAAGTTCTGGGGAGTGAGTGTGTTGGCATATCTAATATCCCAGGTCTTGTGCTAGTTACAAGTTCTGGGGAATGAGTGTGTTGGCATATCTAATATCCCAGGTCTTGTGCGAGTTACAAGTTCTGGGCAGTGAGTGTGTTGGCATATCTAATATCCCAGGTCTTGTGCGAGTTACAAGTTCTGGGGAATGAGTGTGTTGGCGTATCTAATATCCCAGGTCTTGTGCTAGTTACAAGTTCTGGGGAGTGAGTGTGTTGGCATATCTAATATCCCAGGTCTTGTGCTAGTTACAAGTTCTGGGGAGTGAGTGTGTTGGCATATCTAATATCCCAGGTCTTGTGCTAGTTACAAGTTCTGGGGAATGAGTGTGTTGGCGTATCTAATATCCCAGGTCTTGTGCTAGTTACAAGTTCTGGGGAATGAGTGTGTTGGCGTATCTAATATCCCAGGTCTTGTGCTAGTTACAAGTTCTGGGGAGTGAGTGTGTTGGCATATCTAATATCCCAGGTCTTGTGCTAGTTACAAGTTCTGGGGAATGAGTGTGTTGGCATATCTAATATCCCAGGTCTTGTGCTAGTTACAAGTTCTGGGGAGTGAGTGTGTTGGCATATCTAATATCCCAGGTCTTGTGCTAGTTACAAGTTCTGGGGAGTGAGTGTGTTGGCGTATCTAATATCCCAGGTCTTGTGCTAGTTACAAGTTTTGGGGAATGAGTGTGTTGGCATATCTAATATCCCAGGTCTTGTGCTAGTTACAAGTTCTGGGGAGTGAGTGTGTTGGCATATCTAATATCCCAGGTCTTGTGCGAGTTACAAGTTCTGGGAAGTGAGTGTGTTGGCATATCTAATATCCCAGGTCTTGTGCGAGTTACAAGTTCTGGGGAGTGAGTGTGTTGGCATATCTAATATCCCAGGTCTTGTGCTAGTTACAAGTTCTGGGGAGTGAGTGTGTTGGCATATCTAATATCCCAGGTCTTGTGCGAGTTACAAGTTCTGGGGAGTGAGTGTGTTGGCATATCTAATATCCCAGGTCTTGTGCTAGTTACAAGTTCTGGGGAATGAGTGTGTTGGCGTATCTAATATCCCAGGTCTTGTGCTAGTTACAAGTTCTGGGGAGTGAGTGTGTTGGCATATCTAATATCCCAGGTCTTGTGCGAGTTACAAGTTCTGGGGAGTGAGTGTGTTGGCATATCTAATATCCCAGGTCTTGTGCGAGTTACAAGTTCTGGGGAATGAGTGTGTTGGCATATCTAATATCCCAGGTCTTGTGCTAGTTACAAGTTCTGGGGAGTGAGTGTGTTGGCATATCTAATATCCCAGGTCCTGTGCGAGTTGCAAGTTCTGGGGAGTGAGTGTGTTGGCATATCTAATATCCCAGGTCTTGTGCGAGTTAGAAGTTCTGGGGAATGAGTGTGTTGGCGTATCTAATATCCCAGGTCTTGTGCGAGTTACAAGTTCTGGGGAGTGAGTGTGTTGGCATATCTAATATCCCAGGTCTTGTGCGAGTTACAAGTTCTGGGGAGTGAGTGTGTTGGCATATCTAATATCCCAGGTCTTGTGCTAGTTACAAGTTCTGGGGAATGAGTGTGTTGGCATATCTAATATCCCATGTCTTGTGCGAGTTACAAGTTCTGGGGAGTGAGTGTGTTGGCATATCTAATATCCCAGGTCCTGTGCGAGTTACAAGTTCTGGGGAGTGAGTGTGTTGGCATATCTAATATCCCAGGTCTTGTGCTAGTTTACAAGTTCTGGGGAATGAGTGTGTTGGCATATCTAATATCCCAGGTCTTGTGCGAGTTACAAGTTCTGGGGAGTGAGTGTGTTGGCATATCTAATATCCCAGGTCTTGTGCGAGTTACAAGTTCTGGGGAGTGAGTGTGTTGGCATATCTAATATCCCAGGTCTTGTGCTAGTTACAAGTTCTGGGGAGTGAGTGTGTTGGCATATCTAATATCCCAGGTCTTGTGCGAGTTACAAGTTCTGGGGAGTGAGTGTGTTGGCATATCTAATATCCCAGGTCTTGTGCGAGTTACAAGTTCTGGGGAGTGAGTGTGTTGGCATATCTAATATCCCAGGTCCTGTGCGAGTTACAAGTTCTGGGGAGTGAGTGTGTTGGCATATCTAATATCCCAGGTCTTGTGCTAGTTACAAGTTCTGGGGAGTGAGTGTGTTGGCATATCTAATATCCCAGGTCTTGTGCGAGTTACAAGTTCTGGGGAGTGAGTGTGTTGGCATATCTAATATCCCAGGTCTTGTGCGAGTTACAAGTTCTGGGGAGTGAGTGTGTTGGCATATCTAATATCCCAGGTCTTGTGCTAGTTACAAGTTCTGGGGAATGAGTGTGTTGGCGTATCTAATATCCCAGGTCTTGTGCGAGTTACAAGTTCTGGGGAGTGAGTGTGTTGGCATATCTAATATCCCAGGTTTGTGCTAGTTACAAGTTCTGGGGAATGAGTGTGTTGGCGTATCTAATATCCCAGGTCTTGTGCGAGTTACAAGTTCTGGGGAGTGAGTGTGTTGGCGTATCTAATATCCCAGGTCTTGTGCTAGTTACAAGTTCTGGGGAATGAGTGTGTTGGCGTATCTAATATCCCAGGTCTTGTGCGAGTTACAAGTTCTGGGGAGAGAGTGTGTTGGCATATCTAATATCCCAGGTCTTGTGCTAGTTACAAGTTCTGGGGAGTGAGTGTGTTGGCATATCTAATATCCCAGGTCTTGTGCGAGTTACAAGTTCTGGGGAGTGAGTGTGTTGGCATATCTAATATCCCAGGTCTTGTGCTAGTTACAAGTTCTGGGGAATGAGTGTGTTGGCGTATCTAATATCCCAGGTCTTGTGCGAGTTACAAGTTCTGGGGAGTGAGTGTGTTGGCATATCTAATATCCCAGGTCTTGTGCTAGTTACAAGTTCTGGGGAGTGAGTGTGTTGGCATATCTAATATCCCAGGTCTTGTGCGAGTTACAAGTTCTGGGGAGTGAGTGTGTTGGCATATCTAATATCCCAGGTCTTGTGCGAGTTACAAGTTCTGGGGAGTGAGTGTGTTGGCATATCTAATATCCCAGGTCCTGTGCGAGTTACAAGTTCTGGGGAGTGAGTGTGTTGGCATATCTAATATCCCAGGTCTTGTGCGAGTTACAAGTTCTGGGGAGTGAGTGTGTTGGCATATCTAATATCCCAGGTCTTGTGCGAGTTACAAGTTCTGGGGAGTGAGTGTGTTGGCATATCTAATATCCCAGGTCTTGTGCGAGTTACAAGTTCTGGGGAGTGAGTGTGTTGGCATATCTAATATCCCAGGTCTTGTGCGAGTTACAAGTTCTGGGGAGTGAGTGTGTTGGCATATCTAATATCCCAGGTCTTGTGCGAGTTACAAGTTCTGGGGAGTGAGTGTGTTGGCGTATCTAATATCCCAGGTCTTGTGCGAGTTACAAGTTCTGGGGAATGAGTGTGTTGGCATATCTAATATCCCAGGTCTTGTGCTTGACCTGTGACCTCTAATATCGTAGACATGGGTTTGAGTTCTGTCACCCACCTTAAGTATAAAGGCTTACAGACACATACCCAAGATGCTGGGTTTCATCGTTAGTTCAATGTAACTGTCACCCATCCCAAACCGCCAGTGTAATGGCTTATAGACATTTACTCAAGATCTTGGGTTTCGATGGTCAGCTAGTTCATTATAACTGTCAGAGCTTTCTTCCCCCCACTTATTAGTAAATCTGATTATTTTTTTTTAATTCAGTATAGAGTGCCATTAAAGTTTTTTTTTTGTTTGTATTAAAGTAATACTTCTATTGATATGCAGCTATAAGTTATTGCTTGCCAATTGTTATTTTAAATAGCACCAAAATATAGCCAGAAAAATATTTTAAATTATTAAAATATATATGTATGTACCAGTATATGTTATTTCTGTACACCTTTACATGGAAATAAAATGATAAAAAAAACATTTAAAAGAGATCTATTTGATCTTGAGGTTAAAACCATGGAGGCATTATATAATACCTGGTGTTAAAACTTGTGTTACACATTCCATATATTAATTTACTACAATTTGTTTTTGAGAGGAAATACAAAATACAGTGTATGTATATTTATGAGTAAGTTATCGGTACATTGTATTTTTGTTTTTAGCACAGTAAGAAAGGTTTCTAACTTCTAAGTGTCATATTATTTAATAGTTATATATTTTACCCCTATAATTTTATATATTAATTATAATTTGTTTTATGTTTTAGTGACTACAATCTGTATTAAGAGGTCACCTTTGAGACAAAGAAGAATTGGCCTTATAATACAGCTGACTACTTAATAGAGGTGACCACATGGGCAGGTTTTATTGTACAGGATTTTAACTATTTACATTTTTAATTGTATGTTTTATTATAAAATTAGGTGTTTAGATATATTTTTAATTTGTCATTTGTTTTTTTTTCACACATAGGGACCATGTTATAATATGTTGCCAAGAATTTGAAGGCAATTATGTTGAGGGAGATCTAATTACAAGAATAAAGGTGTACAGAAAGTTCTTTTTTCAATTTATCTCAAGTTTTAGAATAAAATTTAATTGTTTTAATTTGTTATTTTACACAGGGGCCATTTATTTTATCTCATGAAGTTGTGATATAGGTGGGTTTTTTTTACGCAGGGATCATTTATTTTATAACTGGAATTTGTGATATAGGTGTTACATTTTACACAGGGATCATGCATTTTATTTTGACCAATAATTCATGCTCTACTAAATCATGTGATTTTGACCAATAATTCATGCTCTACTAAATCATGTGATTTTGACCAATAATTCATGCTCTACTAAATCATGTGATTTTGACCAATAATTCATGCTCTACTAAATCATGTGAGTTTGACCAATAATTCATGCTCTACTAAATCATGTGATTTTGACCAATAATTCATGCTCTACTAAATCATGTGATTTTGACCAATAATTCATGCTCTACTAAATCATGTGATTTTGACCAATAATTCATGCTCTACTAAATCATGTGAGTTTGACCAATAATTCATGCTCTACTAAATCATGTGAGTTTGACCAATAATTCATGCTCTACTAAATCATGTGATTTTGACCAATAATTCATGCTCTACTAAATCATGTGATTTTGACCAATAATTCATGCTCTACTAAATCATGTGATTTTGACCAATAATTCATGCTCTACTAAATCATGTGAGTTTGACCAATAATTCATGCTCTACTAAATCATGTGAGTTTGACCAATAATTCATGCTCTACTAAATCATGTGATTTTGACCAATAATTCATGCTCTACTAAATCATGTGAGTTTGACCAATAATTCATGCTTCACTAACATTTTTACTACCAGTGATAAATTTGAGGGGTACAGTAGTCACCCTTTTTATAAGGCCACACCTTCTGCAATGAAAAAAAAAAGGTTTTTTCATAAGAGGTGTAGCCTCTCTAGAGTGGGACAAGTTAGTAGCATTTCACTATCTAAATGTATTTGACGTTTGGGCCAACAGGAGGATGGCCTTTGGTGGGATGGGCCTTATAAGAGGGGGCACTACTGTAATGTGTAATTGTAACTTATCAAACTTCAGGTAAGTTTGAAATGTCAGAATTTGAAGGAAAAATTTACCATGTAACCACACCTTTAGTTTCACAACTACTAATAATCAATTATGTGTGTCTATATACTTTCACCAAGTTGATAAAAACATGAATTGACCTCATCAAAAGTCTAGTTTAAAATATAATGTCACAATGATATATAGTCAATGATGCCATGGTTTGTAGTGAAGATTTTCACAGGATCTCATTAATATGTTAATAAAAAATAATATTGATTATTGCAGGAGAAACACAATTATTTGTTTATTATAGAAAATATATTACTGTTATTGCACAATAAAATGTTAATCAAAATGAAAGTTTTATTGTTATTTTACATGATTAAAGACTTTATTTTGACTGAGCCTCCCTGATGAAGGTTATTCCAGTGTCATGCACACTAAATTTGATATCTTAGTTTATATTCAAACAAAATATCCTTGTTAAAAGATGTGATAAGGGCCAACATAACCTAGGTTGGCGCGTCTAGGTGTAACCTGACCACTTGATGTGGGCATCAGGACAAAAACCCACAGCACCAGTGATGTTATATATGGATTGGCTATTTATAGAATTGAACGACTTTATACACTCCATGATCCAACCATGTCCCAATTCTCTTAAAATAAACTGACATTTAATAACATAATGTAGGGTTATGTTTATGGTGTTTAACTCCACTTTCAACAATATATCAGTTACAACAATATATATCATGGCGTTCCGTTTTATTAGTTGAAAAGACGGGAATACCAGGAGAAAACCACTGACCTGCGGCAAGTCATTGACAAACTTTTTTTGTTTTTTTTTATCAAATAATGTAGGTATGTCACATTATTTTTTTCTTTGGAATAAAGGCTTATCCATACGCAAGGTCAAAAAGATACATCGACAAGGATTCCATATCATTTTATTTTTTGGAAGTCGGAGAACTCTTAAAAAGTTACAATATTTTAAGTTTTCACAAATTTAATTACCTTAGTGCGACTTTGTGGGATTTTTTTTTCGAACAAGGATAAAAAGTGACATATGAAGCTACCCGTATAACTTTTTTCCAGGCAATTGTAGATATTGAATAACATGAATTTGCCCAATATATAATGGTTGTCCCCTTGTTACATGAGTGACCATGTTTATCTTTGTTCATTTAATATTCCGTACATCAGTTCATTTTTTTTCTTGTGTCGCGAGTTCCAACCGGGTGGGTGTTTTGTTGCACTTCTTAGCATATCATACCACTATCGGAATTCTTACAATTTCATATTATTAACCCTTTCACAGACTAAACTTTAAGAAAATGAGTCCAGTCTATGCTTTCATTTGTCAGTGTAGAGTTTTAAAAACCCTACTCTAGGAAACACCCCATCAAACAATGTTCATATTGATCGTATTTCAGATGTTTCTGTTCAATACGTTTATCCTAGATATCTTAGACAGAATATCAAAAATTATCCCTCGTTTGTCGAAAACCTTACTACAGTACCACATATATACCTTATTACAGTACCACATACATATGTGAAGCGACCACTCCCACTCCCTCCATCTTCTGAATTCGGACTTGGCTTTAAACTATTACTAAAAGGTGAAGTACATTGTACTGTAATAAATTTGTCAGTTACGTGCCTAGGTTTGGTTGTTCTCTCAGTTTCCCAAGCCTATAGTCTACGGCACGATATATCAAAAAGATTAAATCTTAAAATAAATACTGTCGAAATCCAGAAAAAAGCATTTTGTATGCAGTAAAATCTCTATTGTTGAAGATGTATGTGTTTTGTGTTTTATGGAATTTTTTCGTTTTTTGTTGTTGTTTTTATTATTGTTGTGCTAATACGAATTAAAGCAAATTTCATCAGATACAGTATTTATTCTTTTTTCCCGTTTTTTTAAACTTCTATAAAAAAATGTATTTACTTTAAAACATATTTTTCTCTGGATTTGTAACATTTTTGCACAAATAACAAATAACATTACACTCGAGCGGTCGGAGACAAGGCAAGATAAATTTGAAAGCATTTTTAGAAATAATAGAATCTGTTGTTTCTTCACCAGAAGCGGATTCTGATAGAATATTTTGTACTGTGTTTGAAACGGTCTGTGCGTCTTATCGGGTATGTAAACGCCTGCATCTAACATTTTCCGGCCATTTCAACTTGTACAGTCAACAAGCAAATCCCAATTTTCGGTTTCCGTCAGAGCAGATCCCATTTGTATCTGGATCAATAATGTCCTTCGTCTAGAATATTTTGAATAGGAAATAAAACGATCGCGAACGCGGCTTTTTTCCCCCTGTTTTTAATATATCAAGAACAAGCAAACGCTATATCGTTTAGAAAACAATGGTGTATTTGAGATCGCACCTCTGTCCATTGAAACTTATCTGTCATATAATATTAAAGATGTATTTTTAGACACTTCTCGACCGCTACCCATGATTTCTGATACCGTCTCAGTACTCACGACAAATAAGTTATTTTGCAATAAATGAATTTACAGTTTTTCTATGTTTGTATGCACAACATCATCTTATTAAGATTTGACTTCCAAAGCCCCCCCCCCCCCCCCCCCCCCCCCCCCCTGTTGCATTTCGATGCATAATTTGGCTTGGACGGATTGTGTCAGATCAAGCTCAAGTAAGATATCATCTACAGTCCTTGTTTGAAAGGCTTAAATCTGTTTGTGACACATGGAACCTTAAGGTAAATGTAGATAAGACAAAAATAATGATATTTAATAAGTCAGGAAAAATATTGAAAAGATTTCCATTTAGGTATGAGAACCAAAATATTGAAATCACAAATGAGTATGAATATCTTGGTATCATTTTTAAGCTTCCTGGAACTTTTTCATATGCTACTAGTCATCTGTCTAAGAATTAATTTAGTTTCACATTTAAAACTTTTTGAAGCTTGCATTAAACCTACTCTTCTCTACTGTAGTGAGATATGGGGTTTTCCTTTGCTTGTTATTGAAAAGAGTTCTATTGAATCAAAGTATGACTCTTTTATACCCAACAAAATTGATTACTATTTCTTTATTCTGCATGGAATAGCAATTTTCTCACGGATACCAACTTCCTATAGACCAGAAATGACTACGTGAATAGAAATTAGACACGTTTGTGTACAAGTGGGTACGAAATGTCGATACATTTATAATCAACGGGACTTTTAGTTACATGCTTATTAAAGTCTAAAGTACTATTGCATTGTTACATAGGATGCAAAATAACACACACGAGGTCCAAAGGTGTACTTTTCAACCCATAAATATTTAGTAAAATTTAAATAACTTCAAATTCACCAATAAGGTTAACCAAAAATATAAGAATTCTAATTTACAGGACCTAATTAAACATTATTAAGAAAAAAAACTGGTGGAACGTGCTAAAGTGGGTCACGGGTCACTGTAATCGGCGGCTGTATCGAGAAACAGATGCGGTGTTGAAAAACTGTTGATACTCATAAAATATTGATAAATGCAATACAATTTTATGTTTGTCTTCAAGAAATATGATAGACAAAACCATGTGTGAAGTTTTATGACGAAATATCTCCGATTTCTATGTAAATTTACGAGTTGAAGTGGGGAAACACCCACAGGTAATTTTAGTGATGTATTTTTATCTTGGACAAGAACAAAAAGATGCATGTAAAAGAAATCTATGTTATATTTATTCATTTGTTTGATTCTGGAATATTGTTGATCATTGATCTAAACAAGAAAAGAGAGAAAAAAAAGGGGAGGGGGTGAATTTTATTTGTGAATTTTACAGTTAAATAAATGTTATGTTGCCCTTGCATGGAAATTGTTACGTTTGCTTCTATAAATTTATAAATGGCATTATTTCGTATTTACTATTCTATCATAACGAACATATAATTATTTAATATTCAGTACGATAGGGTATAGATTTATCAAAGTCGTACAACAATGCTATTCAAACTAGAGAAAGTTGATCCAGAAACCTTTCAAGTCCCTATCTTCTAAGAGAAAAAGTGCCATAATTCATGAACGATAAATGTCAATTTCACCATAATCGAACTTAATCTGTATTTTATGGTACATCGCATTGTGTTAAAGTCAAAAAGTGGTTAAAGTTTGAAAAGATTTGGTTGAGTTGTACCTTAAATATTATCCGGAAACCTAGAAAGTCCCTATTTTCTAAGAGAAAAAAGGCCATAACATATGAACGGTAAATGTGAAATACACCGTAATCGAACTTAACCTGTATTTAATGGTCCACAGCATTGTGTTAACGTTTGAAAAGATTTGGCTGTGCCATACTTTAAATATCATCCGGAAACATAAAAAGCCCCTATTTTCTAAGAGAAAAAGGGCCATAATTCATGAACGGTAAATGTGAAATACACCGTAATCGAACTTAACCTGTATTTAATGGTCCACAGCATTGTGTTAAAGTTTGAAAAGATTTGGCTGTGCCATACTTTAAATATCATCCGAAAACCTAAAAAGTCCCTATTTTCTAAGAGAAAAAAGGCCATAACTCATGAAC
Organism: Bathymodiolus septemdierum; assembly: GCA_963383655.1. Classification (NCBI taxonomy): domain Eukaryota; kingdom Metazoa; phylum Mollusca; class Bivalvia; order Mytilida; family Modiolidae; genus Bathymodiolus; species Bathymodiolus septemdierum. The sequence goes on from OY726517.1 coordinate 29,907,103, forward strand.
GGTAAATGTGAAATACACCCGTAATCAAACTTAACCTGTATTTTATGGTACACAGCAATGTGTGAAAGTTTGAAAAGATTTGGTTGAGCGGTACTTTAATTATTATCCGGAAACCAAAAGTGTGACGGACGGACGGACGGATCCCTATATACCCCCGACTCTCGTCGAGCGGGGGTATAAAAACAGACGTCTTCGTCTGGGAATTTTACATTGTCATCAATTGTCATAAATTTATGTTGAAAAAAAATCAGGACAACCTTAACATCACTGTGCAGGTGCCACAAATTGCGGGGATCACTAGTGAAACAGGAACTTCTTAACCTTCCAGTATATCTGAGTTCATTCTAGTTTTAGTGGGGTTCGGTTTGCTCAATTTTAAGCTGTTTTATAGTTTATTGTTTGTTCTTTTTACGATTTCTGATTTCCCCTTTATTTTTGGCATCTTAATTCAAACTTTTCTTGCAGGGTCTCAACATTTACGACTTCAAGTTTAAGCCTCATGATGGCAACTGCATGTATTCAGTGAAGTCATACTTCCATTGCGTCTCTTGTCTAGACTGGATACTCAGTGTTGATAATAAACTCGCGGAAACAAATATATATCACTGATCACGCATGTATAAATGTTTTACATGTGCAGTCACCCCATTCAGACTAATCTCGTTACATAAAGTAGTCGTAGCTATTACAGACCAGTCTTTGGTCCTGTTTAAAAATAAGCTAAGAAACATCTTAAAGGATTAAACGGTCAACTTTAATCAGTGGAGCAGGAACTGCTTATCTGTCCGAAGCACCTCAGTTGATCTCCAGTTTTTAGTGTGGTTCGTGTTGTTCAAACTTTAGTTTCTGTGTAGTAGTGTTAACGCTTAAGATCATTGTTTGTCCTCTTGTCTTTTTTTTTGCCATTGCATTGTCATCCTCTGATTTACGGCTTATGATTACCCCTATATGATGTCTTCAACGATTTTTTCCTTTTGCATTCACCGTCATATCCAAGGCAAATCCTGTCGTTCAGCTTATTGACATAGGTATACTGTCACATCAGCCAAAAGGTTCAAGTTAAGTCAACTTCTTAATATTCCACTTGCCTGTTATTAATTTTATTATTGTTTCCTTACTTTTTTTTCTTTTTTTTTTCTCCTCTATATTATGAATTGTCGAAGGTTGTTGGAGATTGAACAGCTGTCCTTGTGAGGCGCTTGAGATAAGGAGCTATTTTCATTGCCGGATTTAGGACAAATGAGGCCCTGTGCTAGTTAAGTTATGAGGCCCCTTAATAACTTGCCCTGAAGGAGGTAGATCCGGTAGGTCTACACAGGCAATCAGGCATACATGCGCAGGAAATTTTCAAATCTAAATTTGCACCACATAAGCAAAAATCCATCGTAATTTTTTTTTATTGGTAGGAAGATGCCATAACTTATGAACGGTAAGTGTGAAATACACCATAATCAAACTTAACCTGTATTTTATGGTCAACGGGGTCCTGTGCTTAACTTGAGCACACCTAAGCACAATGGTAAATCCGGCACTGGCTATTTTAATATTTTTCACTTTGATCATAGTATCCTGTGATATATAGAATTAGTAACAAGTTGAAGGTTACCATTCATAAGAGATCAATTGGCAAAATAGTCCTTAAAATTGTCATTCAAACGTATAAGGTCATGTGACCCTATGACGAAAAAGCTGTATTGAGTCCGTAGTTGTCTAAGCTTTATTAGTTTTTCTTGGGTTTTCGGACACAAGGCGAAACTCATGAACTGATGACGTGGTTCACAAAACATGAAAATTGTGTCATTTTATATTTAGCACTGAAGCCAGAATAGAAGGAAAAAATCACTAAGACACTTTAACAGTTTATATATATTAACAATGGAACAAGATGTTTTAACAACACTTAAAATTCTAATCATCGGTGAAAGTGGAGTTGGTAAATCAAGGTCTGAAATGCCATATTTAGAGTTGAAAATTCAATGAGTGAATGACGTAAAAATGTAAACAAAGAATTCTAAAACGATATTCCTCCATTGTCTATTGATTTGAGTTTAAACTAGTAATTTCACGTTGAGTTATTCCTGGATATCTTTTAACGTTGATGTTCATCAATACGACATCATTCATGTTTGATCTGTTTAGTCAGATCCTTTTTTTGGTCTTAATTTTTAGTACAACATGTTCCATGGTTCCGTGTATTCTTGTGCCATATATTTAATTTTACTACAACAGTACCATATGACCCGGGCCCGGGTGGATCAATGAGTTGGGTAGTTGGATTACCTAACATTATTAAATTCATGTAAATTACACAAAGGGTGCACTCGACTGGCAGCCGCAAGTGATAAAGTTTACCAGTTGCTTGCCCATGGTCGGTGGTTCTCTCCGGGTACTCAGGTTCTTCCACCACTAAAACTGGTCGCCATGATATAGCTGAAAGTGGCATTAAACACAATAAATCAAATCAACCATAGGACCCCAATAAAATCATGAATTGATGACAGGGGTTTGAGATTAGACAGGAGATACAGAGCAGAAAATGTCCGGAAGTCTAATCTCAATGACATTAGGGCTTGACACAGCGACACAAATTAGTAAAATAATAAAATTGTATCATTCTCTTTACACTTTGTAGAAAGGATACAACATTTTTTTTCATTGGCTCATATGGCAAGCCTATATGTGAATTTATGTATAACAGGTACTCTCCTCTGCCTAAGGTTATAGGAAGGGGAATAGGTTTTACTCTTAGCAATTCTTTATCAAATAGAATTAAGAAATGCTGAAGAATGAAAAGTATGAAATCCTGGTTTATTTTATTTTCATGATTAGTATAATTTTATTGTGATAGTAAATACCTTGTGTTAGGAAATTTAATTTAATATTTTATTTATTTTTCAGTCTGTTATTACGATTTACAGATGACACGTTTGATCCAGATCAAGCAGCAACCATTGGTGAGACTTGATAAAATATTACAATTAAACCAGTTTTGCATTATTTCTGTTAGGGTAAATAAAACCTGGTTTTTCCAGTGTGTACCAAGTTAGAATCAATAAATTAAATTTATTATTTTACCTGCAGAAATAATATCATTTTTTTCATAAATGAACATGTACATTTTTTTTGTATATACTTGGTTAATGATTAAAGTAATTGATAGATTGTGAATCTCGTTCATACACCTATTGATGACAGGAAATATCAAATACTGTTAGATAGTGTATTTGATTATGGCTTTAATTGGAATCAAGTTAAAGGTCATTCTTACTGTCAGTAATACATTTTTCTTCCAATCAGAAAATAGACCTTAGAAATAAACATGTTACTGTTTAAACATATCATCACATGGTACCAAGTTTTGCGTATTTGGGTTTGTTTTTTCGCCAAAATGCCATAAATTTCCAATTGTATAAATAAAGCTGTAAAAAAGTTTTATAAACATGAAAATTAATAATCGAACATAAGAAATAATCTAATTACAAACCACTTTAGTCTTAATCACAAAAAAGTTAATACCGGTATATGTTATCGGTACATCATCATACCATACTTAAAGAAAAAAACATTGTTTGCTTACAGGTGTAGACTTCAAAGTAAAGACACTCCAAGTTGAAGGAAACAGAGCTAAGCTTGCTATATGGGTATGATTTCTCTCTTGTCATTTGTCACATATCAGTATATATGGCTTGTACAATTCAGAAATCCAAAATGGTCAATACCATATGATATAGTGTAATATAGAACCCTATTGGAGAATGTATATGTTCAAGGGGTTTGTAAAATGTGTAAATTTGTTGAAAAAAATGTAGAGTAAAGAGAAAATATTTAAAACATCATCTTGTGACTTGACAGATTGAAAGCTGAAAGTGTACAAAAAATAGAAATTATGCTTCTTGTCATTTTAATGACTGACACTAACTAGTATATCACTGGGGTAAAACTGATGACCGTAACTGTAATTACGGTCATCCCAAGATGGCAGACATGGAATCAGGTAAGAATCTTTTTTGTGGATTAAATTGTTTCTATAATGTATTTTAAATGGCACATGCATTGGTACGATAGTAATCTATGAACTTATCACAAGGAAATCACAAATTACGACTGAAAAATGTATATGAAAGAGAAAATCTGATTTAAAAAAATCACTAATATGACTGTAACTGAAAACTGAGATGACCGTAGTTGCAGTTTTCAGTTACGGTCATCAGCTTTACCTCAGTGTACACGTAGTTTAAAGGACTTTAATGTAGGGGAGTTCCGAGAATGAAGGAAAATTCATCTAATACTGAGATCAAAATCAAATGTTATGGGAAAATAGTGCTAAATTGTTGCTCTTCATTTCACAGTCACTGTGATGTTTATGGTGATAAACTTATACCTCTATAATTCCTCTTCATTTCACAGTCACTGTGATGTCTATGGTGATAAACTTATACCTCTATAATTCCTTTACAAATTTTACATTTTCTCCACACTTGTTTTGTTTTGTTCAATATCACATGTAGCCGGCTCTCTGTCTTAGATTACATTTTCCTTGATACATATACTAGGTAGAATCTTTCATTTACATTATTTGTTACCGGTAGATTCTCACAGTAATATGTACCCAATCACAACAGCCCTCGTGATCAATGATTTACTGGTACATGTACATAAATAGGAAATTGATCAAATTGAAGAAAACAAATATTTATATTTTGTAGGATACAGCAGGCCAAGAAAGATTTAGAACACTTACACCAAGTTATTATAGGGGTGCTCAAGGGGTTATTCTAGGTAAGTAGAGGGATATACAAAGTAGAGGTGTAGTTATAAGATTTTATAATCAGTTTAAAGTGACAGTGTCTACGATTTTGTCAGATTTTTTAAATCAGATTTTTCTCCCAAACTTGAACAGATGTGAGTAAAAATTCATCTAAAACAGCCAAAAACACTGAAAAGTGGTTTTCACGAAATATTTCGGGGGAAATGTGGTCGCAAGCAATTTGTGTCTGGGCTACTCTAATTCAAGTCAATCAAGATAACTCTGCCTCTGTATGATGAACTGCGCACACGCGGAATCGGTTTGAACCAGAGTATGTTGTTTACAAACTAATATTGTTACAAAAATGGCTAATAATTTGAGTTTTAATTGATAAATTGTGTTCATATAGGTAAATATGACTAATTTATCATTAAACATGTATGAGTTATACATTTTAGTCTAAAGATAGGTTAAATAAACTGCTTACCTCATCATCATCCATGTCTTTGTTTTGATAAATCTGGGTCAATGGTCATGAATAATGCATGAGCTTGGCCGGCAGATGATCAGAAGTAATTTGTTAATTACATCTAATTAAACAAATTTCTGTTTATCTGAGATGGTTATTTGGTCATTTTATTGATTTATCTATCTTATTTTCAAGTTGTTGTCAAACTTAATAATTATGAATAATCGTGGACACTGTCACTTTAACGAGGTCCGACCTATAATCCGACAGTCCGATAGTCCGACAAATGCTTTATTTCTTTGAAAGTTAACACTATAACATGTGTAATATGGGGCCAGAAACCGAACCGTTTACTCACCAAAGAAAGGTCCAGAACATCGGAAACACGATATCATAGACGGACAAACAATTGGCAGGGCCACACAAGAACTAAAACAAAACCCACATATATGAACAACACGGACTCCATAAAAACCTGGATCCAGTCGTGATGAACCGGTAGTGTAAGTATCCCGTATATTTTTTAGTAGCGACTACTTCAGGCTTTATTCAAATAGCGTGTAGCCGAGTCCAGCCAAGAAAAGTCACTATTGAAAAAAAAGATGAAATAAATGAATACAAAAAAAAGGAAAAGATAAAAAGAAGAGCATACCAGTGTCCCCCGCCCTTTATCATTGAATATTTATGTTAAAAAGCAATGTCGAGACATCAATAGAGCTGGATACAATAATGTGTGTGAATTGATTGATTGATTGATTGATTGCTTAAGGTCCAGCAAGCAATATTTCAGTCATATTCAGGATGAGAAAAGTTTGTAAGCAAAAAATCAGAAAGAGGGGACTCTGGGATGGATCAACATGGGCAACCACTTAACACAGGAACTTGTTTTTCTGTCTCTTCCGATGACAAGCTGGTCTTATTTTTATTCCCCGGGATTCTGACGGGTGACCCTGCCATAGTTGCCTTCTACGACAAGTGCATATATAAAAAGTTACGATTGAAGGAATTGTCCCTAAGTGACCCCTTATATCACGGAAAGAAACAGCATCGGAATATGACAAAATAAACAACTGTGCCATGATACGCCCCCCTCCCCCTTTGTGATAATTGAAGGTCAGTTGCACAGCGTGAGAACAGTAATTAATATGCTGCATTTTTTAAACCAATTAATTGTATATACCATATGAAAACTGGCGTTTTCCAAACTGACTAAAATCACACCTCTCACTTGCTCCCCCGTTTATCAATGCATTGTACAATGTATGTCACGACGTGAACTATCAGTAAAAGGGGGAACAAGTGAGAGATGTTATCGTACGAGGCGTGGATGGACGAACGAACAGCGGTATGCCATAATAAGCCCGTATTTTGACGGGCGTATAAAAATGAACGGCCCATATCCTTAAATTACGAATATCATTTTTGGCCAAATTATTTTTCAAAACTTTCATCAGTTTAAAGCATTTGTCGGACTGTCGGATTATAGCTACGGCCCCGTAATTCCCCACTTTAACAGAGATAGTAAACAACAAAGTGGAGAAAAGTTACATGGTAAACATACATTGTATAAAAAAAAGTTGACATTGTTAAAATATTAGACTGATAAAAATGATGGAGAAAAGTTACTAGTAAACATACATTGTGTAAAAAAAGTTGACATAGTACTTTTTTTAGTAGTCAAGATACTTAACCCTTATGTTTACAAACTTTTAATCAATGTATTTTTTTTATTTTTTTTCAGTTTATGATGTGAGCAGTAAACAGTCTTTCAGTAAATTGGAAACTTGGTTAAATGAACTGGAAACATTTTCAACAAAACATGATATCATCAAAATGTTGGTTGGAAATAAAATTGATATGGTAAGTGTTTAGGTCAAGGTCGCCTGTCATTTGTGTATTCTGGTGACCATCTGGAGTAACTGGTATTAAATGAATTAGTAAGAAAGGAAGAGTTCTGATTTGTATTATATTTGAAAGGGTAACAATAAATGTTGCTGTATACTTAAGAATGGTTTGTTTTTGAATGGTTTGCTAGGGTGCACCAATCTTCATGTGTTCAAGCTTTAATCCAGAATATTTTTTTTAATCTAAAGTAAAAAAAGAAGTTTTTTTCATTTAAATGCACAAAATAAAAACATAAACTAATATCGTATCTTTTATTTTATATCATAATGCTTTATCATAACAAATATAAAAATATATGATGAGTTATAACATGTTCTTGTCTGGAGTATGGCTGAAATACTGCTCACTTTACAATAAACAACAATCAATCAATCAATTTGTGTTTTTGATATATTTGTTAAGAGTTGTTATGTAAAACATTTCAATACTGACAATTTAACAACTACAGTCTAGAGCCAATTGTAAAACACCCTTCCTACCTGCCTATTTACAACTTACAATAAAATCCTATTGAAATCGAAGTTGAAATAAAAAATCCCAATGTAGGACATTTTTGTTAATTTAACCTGTATAAATTGAACACTTATCTATTCTGAATTCAAAATTTTTCCCAATTAGGTTCTGTTTTTAGACAGGTTTCACTGTATTATGGAATAGCACTAACAAATATGTTATACTTAAGCAATGATTACAGTTCTGACGGTACAAATTTTAATTTTTCAGGACAAAAGAGAAGTGAATAAAGAAGAAGGGTTAAAATTTGCCAGGAAACACCACATGTTATTTATAGAAGCTAGTGCAAAAACAAAAGAGGGTGTACAGTGTGCATTTGAAGAATTAGTGGAGAAAGTAAGATTTTTTTTCTAGCTCGCTTGGCCCGAGGACAAAGTGAGGTATTTATTTTTGGTCACTTTGCATCTGTCATCGTCTGGTCAATCTATCACTGACAAATTTCTGGACTAAGTGGGACCAAACTGGTTGGTCCTCAATACTCTTGTTCCATTTAGATTGGCTGAAATTTCAAATGTCTTCTTAGAAACAATGAAGTTTCTAATTTAAAAAAAGGGTTGTGGCCCATGATGAGGTGAACTGGATGTCACTTTATGTGAATTGCGGCAGGTCGATAGTTTACTATGGGCACTCATAATAATGTCCTCCATTGTTATAACTGAAATATTATATCATAGAAGTGTAGACAGTACAAGTTGTGCTGTTCATTTATTGATAATAGACAAATGCTACATTCAACAGGGATGATTATTTTCAATTACATTTTTGTATTTAACTGATTTCAGGTATTTTTCTGTGAAAAATAAATTCTGAATGTTGCAGGACATGGTCAGAACAAGTCAAAAATGGAGGTTTTGAAACAGGGTGTGGATGGTTTCAGCTATTTTTTTTTATTGATTTTCAGTTATTTTATTTTCTTGCAAGAATCATACCTGATTCAAGTACTATTTCTCCTGGGTTTATTTAGCAACATATATATTCAGGTATATATTCAAAATAAATTAATTTTAGAGTCGCATGTCATTTTATACGTGTTTTGATTGGTTTAAAAAGTTGAGGTTATTTGTCAATGTACGGAATCTAAAAATAAACGTCGTTCTCAAGGCGTTGCGTGCCGTTGTCATCAGGTGATTTTCTTTAAATGAGGTACTTCTGGGGTTATTTAAATTTATTTCCGATTATTTGCCTTATTTTGAAAAAATAAATATATTTTTCAATATCATAACAAAAAAAGTTTGAATTAATTTATAAGGATTGATCAAAATTATTCGTTCGGTTCATTCGAAATAACCTCAATCAGGTTGTACACACCCTTGCGTAATCCGCTAGGCGGGTTTCACGGTGAGGACAACCTGATTGAGGTTATTTCTTCATGAACCGAACAAAAATTGTGATCAATCCTTAATTATTTTCTCTCCAGATTATACAGACACCAGGACTATGGGAAACAGACAAAAGAGGATTATCGCTGGGAACGATGGAAAATTCACAACAGTCGGCATGCGGAGGATACTGCTCTGTGATATGACCTTGAACGTTTATATATTATGATGGATGATAATGATGAACTTTATATTTTGGTTGTCATGGTAATAAAGTATAATATCACAAGGTGCTTTCATGTATATTTGTTTATATTACAATGTACACAGTAATGGTTAAGGTTGATATGAAGATCTTTTGATTTTTATGTTATCAAGTTTAGATAATATTCAACAGAAATCTTTGCTCTTTTGAGTTGTCGTAGCCAAGTACTAAGTTAATAAGTGTTAATTTTGTAATATTAAACAATAAACAGTTCCATAGTGAAGAAGAAAGCAGATACCTTCTGCCATATAAAAATTTAAAGAAGATCTACCATATACAGGGAATCCTGTCTAAACCAGACCTCACAGGACCAGCTTTTGTGCTCACCACAGACCGGTGTTTGGTTTATACAGGTTAAATTAACAAAGATTTCCTTCATTAGGACTTTATTTAAAGTTTCTTTTATTCAGGGTTCTGTTTTATTCTGGGTTCGGTGTAGACAGGTTTCACTAAATTGTGAATAAAAAATAATGTCCCAAAATATGAACAAAAAGTTTTAACCTGCGATTTTTAATCAAGTTTAGAAATTGTTAATATGGAAAAGTGGGAATTTTTTTGTTAAAAAATATGGTAAAAAAACTCACAAATATATGGTACATGTAATATTTCCTCAATACTTTTTGTTTGTTTGTACTAATTTGTTAATATATGATTGTTATTTAGAGAATTTTATTTTAGAAATGTTTTTGACTTGATCTGTTATATTGTACATTAACACTTCACTGTAAACTAATGAAAGAAACTCATCATCGGTGGTAACCCATGGGTCAAGGGTCAATTCATATGAAAACTGTCATTTTGTGTTTGTTTTGTACATGCTGTGTGTTTAGTAGTTTCCATAGAAACATAACAACACACTAATTTTTCTATTAACAGGATTGAACAAATTATGAAAGATACAATCTGACTAGTCGAAATAACATTCATCATCGATAACTTAAGGGTAATTAGTCAAACCTGCCCATGTGGTCACCTCTATTAAGCAGTCACCTGTATTAAAAGGTCACATTTTTTTTGTCCTGTCATAGAAAAGTTCATATGAATTTAATCTCTTAAGAGGCCACCTGTATTATCAGGCCACTTTTTCTTTGTCCTCAAGGTGACCTCTTAATGCAGGTTTGACTGTGCAATCTGTTCTACCTCTTATCATTTTTTATTTTCAAGAATTTCCTTTTCTCCTTAAAAGCTGTGATTTGATTGGCTATGAAAATTTGTGTCTGAACTAGATGTTTTAAAATGACTCGTGAAGAATTTTCAAGTCAGTTGACCTACAGGTGATGAGAGGTTTGGAACAGACCAGAAATACCCGTCGGTTACCAATGTTATCGCAATTGAAAGCATAATTGAGTTTCTGACAATAAAAAGCAAGTTCCTTTCTTTGGCATCTTATTGTCGCAAACAAAAGTGTAAAAATCATTATAATAAACAGGGTAACTATCCTTGCATTCCAAATATCAGGATTAAATCACTCATAACTGAATAATGACGGTAATTCACTCGTGCGATAACACAAAGTCATGAATTACTGCATACTTCTGTTACTCATGATTTATTATAGACATTTGGAATGCAAGATTTTTTATGTAGTATAAAAATATGGTGGAAATATTAGAACACTAATTACTTATGAATATTATTTTCATACATGTTCACGGAATAACTCACTATAGAGCAATTAAAAACAATATAGCAGTCTTCGCATTTACCCACTTGCCAACAAGTAAAACTGGATTCGGACAAATGAAAATTATGAACGAATTTGTTTTGAGTAAATGGATTTTTTTTTTCTAAATTTGGCTTTCGGGCAAGTAGATGAATAAAATTAAGGCAAAGACCGAATAGAAAAATAAAAATATATATGGTCTGTGTATTACAAACCATTCTTTATTTGTAAGTGTTTACAAGTGTATCGTACAATAGTAGATAAAATAAGCACTTAAATATTAAAAAAAAAAAACCAACTAACTATTCAAAATATAGCAATGAACTATTTGTATTTGTAAGAATTGTAATTAATTATTACTATGTACAGTAATAGATAAAATAACCACATAATTATTCAAAACATAAACATGACATATTTGTAAGAATTATTATTATGTACAGTATTTATGATTTGTTTTAACCTGTATTTCCTGTGATTAATTTTTAGAGGTGAATATGTTTGTTTTATGTATTTGTTTTTCTTCTGTTACTGCAAATGAAGAATGAATTTTATTTTTATCTAGTTTTGGAAAAATGATAGATAGGAATACATGTACATATTTTTCATTGCTGCATACAATAGTTCCCCTCTAATAAGGTCACTCTGGCCAAAGGTCACCCTTCTTATCAGGCTAGATTTCAGATAGTGAAACACTACTGAATTGTCCCCCTCAAGAGAGGCCACCCCTCTTATAATTGTCACCCTCAAGAGAGGCCACCCTCTTATAATTGTCCCCCTCAAGAGAACCCACCCCTCTTATAATTGTCCCCCTCAAGAGAGGCCACTTTTTCATTGCAAAAAGGTTGGCCTTATAAAATGAGTACTACTGTATTTTCAGATTCCAGTAAAATATTACACAAGATAAGTTTTATGTTGGAAGAGTGTCCATCTTTAACAGAAAGAAAACACCATTTTGATCTTTAAAAAAACAAATAGAAGATTTAAAATCATGTTTGTAAAATGTCTTTCATTCTGCATTTGTACAGTTTTAACAAAAACACGCATTAAATTTTGGTGATGTGAAAAACGATACAGTAGTCCCCCCCCCTTTAAAAGGCCATCCCTTCTGTAATGAAAATAGTGGCCTTTTAAGAGAGGTGACCTCTCTTGAGGGGACAGTTTAGTAGTTTTTTACTATCACAGTACACCTGTAATCTAGCCTGTCAAGAGCAGTGGTCTTTGGTGGGAGTGGCCCTATGAAAAGTGAGGGGGGGGGGGCTATTGTTTAGGTAATATATTCATTGTATGCTGTAGTTATCTCATATCATGTGTGGTGTTAATAGGCTGATGTACCGACATTAATAAGTTGTTTTTTTTATTATAATTCTGTATCTTTATGAAATATTTTGAACATTCAAGTATTTAAGGTAATGATTTAATATGCTGAAAGAATATGAACAAAGAAAAGGGGATTGATGATACATGTACAGTCAAACCTGTATATAAAGACCACTCAATGGAACCTGAACATGTGGCCTTTATGAGCAGTTGCCCTTTATATGCAGGTTAAAATTATATGCACTATTCATTAATGGAAAAATGAGACTGTCCTTTATTGAAAGTGATTTTCTATATAGAGGTGCCCTTTAAGGCAGGTTTGACTGAGTGATTTTCTATATAGAGGCACCCTTTAAGGCAGGTTTGACTGAGTGATTTTCTATATAGAGGTGCCCTTTAAGGCAGGTTTGACGGAGTGATTTTCTATATAGAGGCACCCTTTAAGGCAGGTTTGACTGAGTGATTTTCTATATAGAGGCACCCTTTAAGGCAGGTTTGACTGAGTGATTTTCTATATAGAGGCACCCTTTAAGGCAGGTTTGACTGCACTTTGATGACTAAGTTGGTTTACTTTACAGTACTATATCTTTATGAAATGCTTTTAAGGTAATGATTTAATATGGCGAGTGAATATTTAATAAACACCATGAACAAACAAACAAAAAACATTTTCTCAAAGTAATTTAAAAAAACAACCTTTGATTTTGACTTTGAATGATTATTAATAAACCATTGTGTACAACTACGTACACAAAGAATGATGAATTGGTTTTAAAAAAAAAGTGAAGAAACTAAATACACGATGACTCGTTATTGATGAATTTTAGTGATCAAAAACAATTTGTATGGAAAGTGGAAGATGTCATCTTATTTTTTAATCTTGAGTCAAAATACATGTAATAAATTGTCTATGCAAAAATTAATTTCAATATTTACTTGAAATTGTATTTTCTGAGAAGAAATGTGTTATTTCTTTAACTTGCATACACTTGTGGGAAATAAGATGGTCTGCTTTTCTACATCTTACAGCCAACTGATATATTAAAATAATATGTTTGTTTGTTTGATGGTGTTTAACACCACTTTCAACAATATTTCAGTTATATCGTGGCAGAGGAAACCGGAGTACCTGGAGAAAACCCTGATTGAGATTCAAACTCACAACATCAGTGGTGATAGGCACTGATTGCATAGGTAGTTGTAAATCCAACTACCATACGATCACAGCACAACTGTCTCACTTAATATATTTTGATGAACTTTCGTCATTCATTTTAATTTTCCATTTCTGTTGAAACATCTTTTAAAGATTTTTGCGATTGGTTGATCAAATATTATACAGTTTAGTCTTTCAATGTACAATTTTATAGTCATAATATTAGATAATATACACCTTTTCACATTTTTGTTAAAGTTTAAAGCTGTTTTCAGCAGTGTATGACATATACTAGTACTTGGCAGGTATGTGTAGAATGTTGACCAGTTCAGACACTTGTTTATAATTAAGAAATAAATCATGGAAGCCAGAATGTGTTTTGAGTTTTAACATGGATTGGCGGATATTAGTATTTTATCCCGAGCCAGCACATGTTAAAACTCAAAACACATTCTGGCTTCCATGATTTATTTCGATTCTGATATGTCTAAGAGTACAAATACGGTAGTATACTTTGATTGGAAGACGGTAATTAATATTTACGTTTGTGGAAAATGTCGCACAAAATTTATGCTGCCAATGGAAAAATCAGTCACATTCACTGGCGCATGTGCGAATGAGATTATACTATCGATAAATCGCTCGTTTGTCTACACATTATGTGTACTGATCCTTGCTCTTATCTTAAAACTGCAGTAGTGAAGTGACATGTACTTGATCTATAATTAGATGATAGTATATCGCCCAAAAGATGGGGGAGAGGGTGGGAATCCAACAAACATCTGATTTTAATTAGATTACTCTGAGATTGCCCCATAACTAATTCCTAGTTATGATTAGACAGACAAGACTTATAAAATGTATATGCATTTCCTGTTGACCTTTGCACTCCCATAATCATCCTGTTAGTAATGCCTAATTTGGTTGTATAAACACTGATACATAATGCATTTCACTTCAAAATGTTGACAATGAATATTTTATTTACATATTTATGCTGTATTATATATTCACATTTGGTTTGCAGCCATGCACTGGGTGTGATTATTATGCTCTTACTCTAAGATTGACCAATCAGAATACTGTACTCGGTTTATGATGCATGAATTATTGGACTAGATATGAATGTAATATTCTGATTGAATGATAGTCAGCTAAGAGTACAAAAATTATTTAAAATATATTAATTATGTTAGAACCAGTCCACAATTTTCTTAAATTTTAGAGTTTTACTATCAATGCAAGCTTTTTCCTACGATTGCAAACCAATTGAAAACTTGACTATGAATTTCTTCATTATAAAATAAATAAATAAATATCTGCTACAAATTGATTTTTTTACTTTTCAATTTTGTTATTGTCTTTATCATACAGTAGTAAAGACGTACACATATCAAATTTAGTGCGCACGACACGTTTCTGGAATAACCTTCATCAGCTACGCTCAAAATCAAAAGATTGGAAAGCCAAATAAGTTAAAAGTTTTGGGAGCAATAAAACCAAAGGGCCTAAACAGAATAGCCAAAATCTGCTATGGTCACCTATGCCTGAGGGAGGAGAACCTTAGTTTTATTAATAATTGCATCATTAAACTGTAAATTTCAGAAATAAATATATCTAATAAACCATGTATTTATCTAAAGTGATCTTATTTAGCTGTAGTAGAAACTACTGCTTTCTGGATCTTTTATATGCCAAAAATAACAATTTTGTTGGTTGAAAATGCTTATCACTACATGTGATTTTTTTCTTCAAATATTGGTGTATGAAAGTAGAAATTTTACCCATGATTCATCAGTTTATCTAATGACCTAAATGTACATGCATGGGTGAAAGTTTTCAGTTTTTTTGGCAAAGACAGACAGATCTTGAGATTCGTGTAAATTTGATGATTTTTTTTTAGGGGACGAGTTACACATTTTTGACAAAGAAATTAAAAATTTTGAGAGGATCCTGATATGTGTTAATAGTAGGAAATTTTCAGTATTTGTCTGAAAAAACCACTTTCACCCATGTTAGCATGTAAATGAGCAGACTGCCGACTGTATTTATCCGATTGTTCTACTACAGAACATGACGAGATTAATAAAAAAAAAAAGAACCAGAAAAGGTAGAATATAAATAAATGATACCGGTTATATACAGATGATGTAGAAATTGTCATTAGTGTACATTTTCTATCAGATTAAAAATAGGAAAAAAATCTGACCATTATCTTGTTTATATAGTAGTAAATAGTTGTATTAATTGAATGAATACAGTTGGGAGTTAAACACTACATATTACATAGAAGCTTGTGAAATACCAGGATTCTATTCTAAGTGAAAAAATACTGTTATTTCATCCAGTGAAATTAGGCATTTATTTCAATGTGTGACATCACAATCAAAAATATCATTGAGCCTCTAACAATGAAAAACAGTGAGTGATTGTTGTTTAACATCAATTTTTCAGCGATATCAAGGCGAAAACAAATTAATTTTCAATGAGAAAATGATGAGGTCCGCTTTATACTAGACTGACATACTTAGTTGGATTTTTATAGTGCTAGCTCACTGAAAAAGCAGTCTGCGGATAGACATGTCGCCACACTCGGACACATTATCTCGATTCTGAGCCAACCAGTCTTTGCTGTATGCTTAGTGGAGAAGCAACAAATACCAATTTAATATTTTTTGGTTTGACCTCAATTTCCATTTTGAAAAGTCTTATTAATGCAAGCAAAAGTGAATTATCTATGTAATAAACAATGGAACTAATCATTACAAATATCCACAAAATAAACCACTCGTAACCGATTGATGATACAAACTTGTGATTTATTTTTTTATATTTGGAATGCAGAGTATTTAAACTATAATTATTTGGTACTGTAAGATTTATGAGTGATGCAGGATAGCTGAAGGAACTGATGTACCAGGTATACAACCCAGTGGTACTGATAGATTCCTGGTACACTTTCTATCATAATGCACTGGTTTGGTTTTAGTTTTATGGTGTTTAACGCCGCTTTCAATAATATTTCAGTTATATCTGGCTGTCAGTTTCATTGGTGGAGGATACTGGAGGACCCGAAGAAAACCACAGATCTGTCGCAAGTCACTGACAAACTTTATCACATAATGGTGTTCACCTTGCCCTGATCGAGATTCGAACTCACATCAGTGGTGATAGGCGTTGATTGCATAGGTAGTTGTAAATCCAACTACCATACGATCACGACCACGACGGCCCAATATATAATGCACTGGTGAAGCATATCTTTACATTATGAACAGAAAGTTTAAACAGTGATCGTCAACAGTTCCACCAATATCAACAAAACGAACAATCGCCTCAAATTATTGAACATAAAAAAAGCAATAATATACGACACTGAAAATCAGGGTCTGGTTTGGCACCTGAACAAAAATGTGATGGGGTTAAAACTGGTCAATGAGATCCTAACCCATTCCCTCTTGACAATGGATCTTCAACCGCAATACAGATAAAAACAAACGACTAACCACACATGTTTAACATCAATTGCAAAGGGATAGTTCTGTTTTAGTCACCATGAAATTGTCTTGGACCACACATAGAGTAATCTGACATAATCTTCAAATTATTGAAGGCAGTCAATATTTGATATAAGAGGTAGAAGTAGCTGGACCCTTTGTCGAATAGGTGTTATACCAGTGTGATATTACAACACTTGAACATCTTTGTGACAAGCGTGAAGGGTGAAAGGAACTGATGTACCATGATAGATAATGACATCATTAAGCACACAAGCAAGATACAATGCATGAGATAACTCAATGGCGAAATGTTCAGTGATCTGTGTAATATATCATTGTTGTGTTTACTGCCACTTTCAACAATACTACAGTTATATAATGGTGGTCAGTTTTATTCGCTGAAGAAACCGGAGAAAACCACTGACTTATCGCAAGTCACTGACAAACATATCATTGTGTAAAATGTTCTATGTAGAGTTGTGTCCTACAGTGAAGGCTATTTTTCTATCCACATAAAACATGTATGTACTCGTGTACAGTTTAGATTTGATTGGAATTTGTCCCGAGTCTTTTTAGTTCCTTGAATCAAATGTGATATTATTATTTCTGTGATATTGTTGTATAGCCATTGGAAATCTAAAACCACACAAGGCATATAGATGAAGAAATTTAGTGTAGTAATGGACAGAAATACATCAACTATATTGTAGAGAAACAGATTTATTAATGGTACGTTGGGCTAGGGTGTTTAATATTTCAGCTATATCGTGGCGGTCAGTTTTATTGGTGGAGAAAACCGGAGAAAAAAACACTGATCTGCCGCAAGTCGCTGACAAACTTTATCACATAATGGTGGACTCGATACACCTCGATGATGGCCCCCAATGGTACTTTATCCAATATTAAGTTAAAAGGGACAAAGAATTTTACTTCCAAATACAAATACACGTATCAGAGTACCTCGAGTAATACTAACTAATATTACACAGGAAAGGTTTTATTAGCTCGACTTTTCGAAGAAAAAAAGTCGAGCTATTGTCGTCATTCCGGTGTCAGCGTCTGGGTCGGTTAAGTTTTAGGTTAAGTTTTTTTGTCCATTTCTCAAAAACTATCAAAGGCATCCATTTGAAACTTGGAATACTTGTTCACTATCAAAAGAGGAACCAATTACAAGGAAGATGACCCTGTGATTTGTAGATCCAGAGTTATCTGCCCTTGTTTCGACATAGTACATAGAAATTAGGGATATTTTTTTAGTATAATTAAAATTTCTCAATAACTATCAAAGCTATTAACTTGAAACTCAATACACTTGTAGAAAGTGTTGACAAGTTAGAAGTATGTATAACTTTGTAAATTGCTTGCAGTTTAATATCAGATACGAAAAAGTCGAGCGTCCAGCACCCGTGGGCGGTGCTCTTGTTTCCATTGCAATAAACTAATAGCTACTATGAGAGTGTGAATGAGTTGATTAACTCTAAATGAGCAATTTGTCAGCTATATATTTATCATTGTGAGAAAAAGTTGCATTTCGTTAATGATGATGTCTGCTTTGTCTTAGCCATACTAGTTTGCAGGTAGACATGTTGCTCCACTCTGCCTTATTATTCTAAATCCAAGCCATCCAGTCTTTGCTCCTAAATAGTGCATTTTAGAGGAAAAGCAACAAATACCAATTTCAGTCTTCGGTTAAAACCTGACCTTCTAACCTACGACCTATAGCCCTCGACTCAAGTCTTTGATTAGACCTGACCGGGGTTCTAACCTATGACCTATGGCCCTCGACTCAAGCACGCCAACTTTGGTTAGACCTGCCTTCTAACCTACGATCTATGGCCCTCGACTCAAGCACACTAACTTTGGTTTGACCTGACCAGGGTTCTAACCTACGACCTATGGCCCTCGACTCAAGCACGCTAACTTTGGTTAGACCTGACCTTCTAGCCTACGAACTATGGCCCTCGACTCAAGCATGCTAACTTTGGTTAGACCTGACCGATGTTCTAACCTATGACCTATGGCCCTCGACTCAAGCACGCTAACTTTGGTTAGACCTGACCTTCTAACCTACGATATATGGCCCTCGACTCAAGCACGCTAACTTTGGTTTGACCTGACCGGAGTTCTAACCTATGACCTTCAACTCAAGCACGCTAACTTTGGTTAGACGTGACCTTCTAATCTACGATCTATGGCCCTCGACTCAAGCATGCTAACTTTGGTTAGACCTGACCGCGGTTCTAACCTACGATCTATGGCCCTCGACTCAAGCACGCTAACTTTGGTTAGACCTGACCGGGGTTCTAACCTACGATCTATGGTCCTCGACTCAAGCACGCTAACTTTGGTTAGACCTGACCGGGGTTCTAACCTACGATCTATGGCTCTCGACTCAAGCACGCTAACTTTGGTTAAACCTGACCGGAGTTCTAACCTACGATCTATGGCCCTCGACTCAAGCATGCTAACTTTGGTTAGACCTGACCAGGGTTCTAACCTATGATCTATGGCCCTCGACTCAAGAATGCTAACTTTGGTTAGACCTGATTGGGTTTCTAACCTACGATCTATGGCCTTCGACTCAAGCACGCTAACTTTGGTTAGACCTGACCAGGGTTCTAACCTACGATCTATGGCCCTCGACTCAAGCACGCTTACTTTGGTTAGACCTGACCGGAGATCTAACCTACGATCTATGGCCCTCGACTCAAGCACGCTAACGTTGGTTAGACCTGACCGGGGTTCTAAACTACGATCTATGGCCCTCGACTCAAGCACGCTAACAATTACACCAACGATGCAGTTGATAGGTACTATAAACAGACCAAATTTTTACTTTGAGTTATCCAAGAAAACAACTTGTCTAAGTTTATGATAACAAAATTCAACTAAGAGTTTTGTTAAAATTAGATCATGAATGATCTATAGATGATTGACAACACCATACCATTACATGTTACATCTGAGAAAGGCTGCAGCAATATAAAACTTGACTTTTTTAATGCTGAGCATGCCGATGAAGCTATATTTTTGTCTTTCACTACAGTAGAGATAAATACTGATATTGATTATTCAATGGGAAATAACTCTGACCAAGAAAAATCTGTTTAGCAAGAATCAATTTCACATATCAATATCACATCGAAGTCAAAGCCCGAGATGCAAGATGCAATGAGAAGTTCATTCCCAGCAAAGCATTGTTTATCGAGGATTTATCAAGGTGACGTCAATATGATGTGACATTATCAAGGTGACGTCAATATGTGACATTATCAAGGTGACGTCAATATGATGTGACATTATCAAGGTGACGTCAATATGATGTGACATTATCAAGGTGACGTCAATATGATGTGACATTATCAAGATAACGTCAATATGATGTGACATTATCAAGGTGACGTCAATATGATGTGACATTATCAAGGTGACGTCAATATGTGACATTATCAAGGTGACATCAATATGATGTGACATTATCAAGGTGACATCAATATGTGACATTATCAAGGTGACATCAATATGATGTGACATTAGAAATCAACAATAATATGTTTGTATCACAACTGTTGCTTGATAATAGATATTTTTGTGTGTAAAGATCAAAAGGAGAATCTTCATCCATAAATATTATTACGAGGCAATAAAAGAAAGAAACAATCAATCAGATCTTCAAAGTTTACTTTCAACAATTATCTGAAGACATAATAATCTCTATGACAATCATGTGATGACTTTCACATTTACATATCACGGAATAATCTACATATACAATGTCTACACATTTGTTTTCTTCCGTCTCCATTATGAAAACAAAATAAATTCCTAGTTGGGTAAAATGACCAAAATATTAATATTCAATGGATTGTTAATGTAGGAACAACTTCTATAGGAAATATTACTTAGGTGTTATCTCCCTTGAGCAAACTAAGAAAGGGAGATAACCAAATTGTCTCCCTTTGTGTTCTATTCCTTCAGTTGTGGTAAGTAAACAACAATACAACCGTGCCCACTTTACTTGACGTTTTCCCCCTAGTTGTAAATGTGTGTTTTGTCTCGTTTTTATTTCATTCTAATCTCTTCATGCAAACAAATTTAGTTGATTAAATCCAATTACTATTTCTCAAATTTTATATAAAGAGCTTTTGTGAAATTTCATCAATTTGAAAATTAACCAAGAATTAAGAATAAAAAAAAGATGATAGTCCCATTAATGATTTATAAATAAAATTGTTGTGTAACAGATTTAATATCTGAGGTAAAGAGGCAATCGTTGTAGCAGCAATTGTATAAAGTGAAAGATTCAAAATGTTATCAAAAAATACAACTGACCTTAGGCTAAATAATATAAATATAAACCATTGAGGAAACCTACATTGGCTGTATGTAATCCTCATGAAATAAATAAAGAATTAAATTAAATCTTAACCATAGAACAAAGATTTATTTCCAAATGAAATATTATTGGATACAGATTATTGAACGACCCACTCATATTCTAACAGTTTCCTCCTTGGATATACATGAATACTAAAAATAGAACATAGATCTTAAAATATAAACACATAATTTTTTTTCACAAATGCTTCAAAAACATCTGTTGGCAGAAAATATGCAAAGTATACAAAAACTAGAGGTTCAGCCCACTGAGCCTGTATCGCTCACCTGACAATAGAATGATACTGAGGCAAATTTCAAAGGGAGATAATCATTACCTTAAAAAAACAGCAGCCATCTTGAATGGAGGGTGGGGCTGTCGGCCACAATTTTGAAAGGGACACACCCAGGGACCATCTATGCCAGGTTTGGACTTTACATAGATGCTTCCTGCCAAGTTTGGCTCCATTTGGCCAAGCTGTTTCATAGGAGAAGATTTTTTTAACATTAGCCAATCAGAAACAAGAATTGCCCTTGGTGGCCATATTTGCTGGCGGAATGGGACAAAATGAAGAAACTTTATAGAGGACCTTATATAGAGATGCTTTCTGCCAAGCTTGGTTCCATTTGGCCCAGTTGTTTCAGAGGAGTAGATTAAAATATGAAAAAGTTAACGGACGGACGACGGACGCCAAGTGATGGCAATACCTCACATGACCCTTTGGGTCAGGTGAGCTAAAAAACTTACAGAATATATAAAATATGCAGAAGAGTTAGAAATAAAAAAGCTAAAATAAACTTTCAATTATTAAAATACATTATATAGGGTTATTGCACTAACATTGAGGAATATTGTCGCAAGCAGTATATCATATTGCACAAGCTTGCGAGTGCAATATTATATACTCCTCGTGACAATATTCCTCTATATTAGTGCAATTATCCTTTTATAATATAGTACCAAATATCTCAGTCTGTGACAATTACATTTCACCATATTTCTTTACAACATGTATTCAATATAATCTCCGCCATCTTGTATTTCTCTTGTCTGCTTGTGTGCAAATATCGTTTTACACGGAACCTCTCTAGTGTGTACCAAACTTTACAGAGAAAGTATGAAAAGCAATATCGGTCAAGATGCAATATTTGTAACTTATTTGGATATGTTCTACATGAAATATTTGATACTATATTATAAAACAGAATATTTCTGGTTACATAACTTGACGTTTAATATACAATGAGTATATCACACGTTTAACACAGTTTTCTCATAGCAGTTCTTTTTTTTTAGAACAAAATTATCCCTGCCTAAAAATTACATGACAAAATGCATATATCATTATGATACTATCGTCCCACAAACCTATTATTACAGATATAACAATGCTATTTACAAATAATATTTATCACAAAATATTAAAATATGAGCTTATCAATTTTAAGGTAATATATTTTTTATCAGTTCTTAGCATGTTATTTTTTTACAATGAAGTGACAGTACCCCGATTTAAATGACTTAAACGATATACAGTCAAAACCTGCTTTAGTGACTTCCTCTATTAAGTTACAGTCAAACCTGCTTTAGTGACCACCTCTATTAAGTTACAGTCAAACCTGCTTTAGTGATTTCCTCTATTAAGTTACAGTCAAACCTGCTTTAGTGACTTCCTCTATTAAGTTACAGTCAAACCTGCTTTAGTGACCACCTCTATTAAGTTACAGTCAAACCTGCTTTAGTGACTTCCTCTATTAAGTTACAGTCAAACCTGCTTTAGTGACTTCCTCTATTAAGTTACAGTCAAACCTGCTTTAGTGACCACCTCTATTAAGTTACAGTCAAACCTGCTTTAGTGACTTCCTCTATTAAGTTAGTCAAACCTGCTTTAGTGACTTCCTCTATTAAGTTACAGTCAAACCTGCTTTAGTGACTTCCTCTATTAAGTTACAGTCAAACCTGCTTTAGTGACCACCTCTATTAAGTTACAGTCAAACCTGCTTTAGTGACTTCCTCTATTAAGCTACAGTCAAACCTGCTTTAGTGATTTCCTCTATTAAACAATAACTTGTATTATGTGACCTTCATTTTTATTTCCCTTCACAGTGCATTTCATATCAATTAAACCTGTATTAAGTGACCACCTGTCTTATGTGATCATATTACACTGTTCTCTTGGAGGGTCACATAAGTGTGATCATAGTACACTGTTCTCTTGGAGGGTCACATAAGTGTGATCATAGTACACTGTTCTCTTGGAGGGTCACATAAGTGTGATCATATTACACTGTTCTCTTGGAGGGTCACATAAGTGTGATCATATTACACTGCTCCCTTGCAGGGTCACATAAGTGTGATCATAGTACAGTTTTCTTGGAGGGTCACATAAGTGTGATCATATTACACTGTTCTCTTGGAGGGTCACATAAAGACACGTTTGACTGTACTTCAAAAACAAAATTGTACTTAACCAAAAATTTTATCTGAATTTTATGAGAGAAATTGTTCCTCCTAAATTGTATTTCTTCTTATTGAAATTGTATGCCAAGTTTCTTTGACAAATTTGTCCTCAACAAGTTTTCAAACAGAGCACTCACTGATAATCAGTAATTTAAATAATGTCACAGAAATATTCCAATTTTGCTACTCAGAATCAATACTCTGCTAAATGTGTGTGGTTCTCTAGACTTAGAGTCAAACATTTGTGTTGTACTTAAGTCTTAGAAAGATCTGAAGAGAACGTTTAATCTATCTGAAATTCCTGCTATGTCAAATTTGTTCGAAATACCGTAATTTCAAATTTCTGGTTTCTTAAGCTAAAATAAAAAAAGATATACAGTGTATTTGCTTTAAAAAAAAAAAAATCTTTTTAAAATGAGAATTTTACTACCAGTAACAATTCTTGGAAGAATAATAGTGTATACCTGCTAAAGTTAGTTAAAAATAAGAATTAGATATTCGAAAAGAGAATTTTTTGTAAAAGCCTTTTTTTTGTTTGTGTAATTGGCAAGAATTTAACAGTGTAGACAGTACACATAGGCTGGTTAAAGGAATATATATGCCCAAAAATGGTACCCATCTTATATGTAGGAAAGAACTCTAATTAGCAAATTTTTAAGGAAATCTTTGGAATTGATATTTTGCACACACAAATATGGACATAAGTATGATGACAATGAAATGTGATGGTTACAGATTGCATTGTAATTTGCCATTTGCAGGGTTGACAAAAAAGCGGGAAATACTCATATTTCCCAGGACGGTGGGAATTACTGGGAAATAAGATTGATTCTTAATTTGCAAATATAATGGTACATGAACCTGTACACATTGTGCATTTACTTACTATGCATAGTGTAAATTTCTTTGAGTTCTAAGATTATTGTGATATATCTTCTTATAAATAAGCAAATTGAACATTTATTTGGAGTATAATATAGACTTGAGTTAATCTGCTTGTAAAATCTAAAATGTAAAACACCTAAAAGAAAAAGAACTTATGAAGAAATGAATAGTCCAATGAACAATAAACAAGGTAAATATCCACAGAAAAATCTTTTAAAACAGTAAGGCCAATATGTTTTTTAATCTTTGGTTTGTCAAACTCAGGAAACTTCTAAATTGATATTTATGTTTTGCATGTACATGTATGGCTAAAATTGCATATAAAAACTCTTTAATGGATACAAATATAACTATATTGGCCTTACAGATTTTTTTTTTAATGGATAGTGTTAATGTACAGATATATAAAATTGATATTGGAAAATTGATATTTGTTAAAAAAAATTATTGATTTTGATAGAAATATTAAGAAAATTATTCTTTACTTGTAATCCCCACTTTGTACCTCCTTTGTTTAATGATTAAAACCACATTCTGACCTGCTTTTGACATGTTTATTGTTTGTCTTTACAAACTGGACTTCATTAATTTCTAAAGGTTATTGAAGATGTGTTGATTAGTTTGTAAAAACAAATTAAAAAAGTTAGTAATTATTATAGCATAAAGGAAATGCCCTTAGGATATTAGATTACATGTATACAACCTGGCAAAACAATCAGTTATTAATTATTAAGTGATTATTGTAAATCAACTGTTCAAAGAAGTAAAAAAATCTGTTATTTTTTATTTTGACAGGTGGTATCAACTTTGAAGAAATTAATCACATCTAAAAATCATATTTCCTACTTGAGCTAAAATTTAGAGTTTTTCCCAGGACGGTATTTCCTGGTAATTGCCACTGGGAATTCCCGACCAACCCTGGCCATTTGAGCTAATATTCCTCCACCAAGCAGTCAAGTATATTAAATCTGCTCTAATTAACATATGTATTGTAAATATATTAATGTTTGCTGATAATTTTTACAAAAAGCTCTACTTTCCCAATTTCGCTAATTCTAATATTGTATTGATATCGGTAAAATGGACATTTTTCCTTGGATCTCAGTAACGGTATCAACAGACTTACTCTGATACTGGAAAATATGACGCTTAATACCGATAAAAACAATAAAGCCAGTTTTGAAGGAATCAATATTCATTATGACTAGATTCATAGTTCGTCCTATCGGACTCACTGCGACACTAGTGATAAATGTCTGTCTAGACCTTCAAGACTGCCATTATTCAATATACAATCAAACCTGTATTGAGAGGTCACATTTGGGACAAAGATAAAGTGACCTTATAAGACAGGTGATCTCTTAAAAGAGGTTCAATTCATAGGAAAATTTCTATGACAGGACAAGAAAAAGGGAGACTGTTTAATAGAGGTGACTGCATAAACAGGTTTAACTGTATATCATAGATATAAATACATAACAGTTATTACTGGGAATTAATTTTTATAAAACATAAGTTGCTTTTTACAGTATTTGCTTATTAAAATTTTGTTTCCGTAACATTGAAGAACATTTTTCTTCCAAAATGTGTTATTTACAATGACAGAACACTTTATTTTATATATGTAACCTTCATATATTGTTATATCAATGCAAAATACATGTCTCCTTCCTTTGATAAAAATGTCAAACCTATTATTACTACATTCACAACACATACATACTTTATTGAATTTTCAAAATTCTTGGGTAGACTTTGGTCCCTTATATATCGCACAGACAACAAACATACTACTCTATTTTTACATCAAAAATACTTCAAAGTTGAAAGCAGTGTAAAATATTATAACATTCTGGTTCAACAAAGGAAAACTTAATTTTTTTGCAAACTCTAAATAAATACATATTCAAAATGTACATATATTAGCAATGCAAAAATACTTTACATTTGTTTATACAATTTAATATAAATTTTTTTTTTTTATAGTAATTAACAGAAAGTTTATTTTGCACAATTCTGACTTGATTCTAAAATTATAAGTTTTGAACCATTTTAAGTGGAGTTATTTCCCTTTAAAGCAGATAATTTTAGATTCAACTCAGTTATGTACAACCTAAAAGGTCTATTAGCATTACAAGGCTAATTAATAAAGAACTTAAGTCAGTGTTGATACAACATTTGAAACAGATACAAAAGTTTTATGTATAATGTATGATACAAGTACAAAATCATTCAAAGGCAAAAAGAAAAGAAAGAAGAACTTAAAAAGATGCAAAACACCTCATAATACACATTCCATCTTCTAATAGGGGCTTGAATAATAAATGATAAAACTTGAGAATAGTTTTGTTTCACGAGTAAATTTCAAATAGATCTTTTGCACATTCCCGATATTTGATTTTCCTTATGTTAGGAACATGATACCCGGTCTAGCAAGATCAATGAAAAACTAGAGGCTCAGCACTGAACTGAGCCTGTGTCGCTCACCTTTCATTCTGCTCTGAGGAAACTTAACACAGAACCTTCCATAGCCTTTAGGTGCTTCCCACCAAATTTCAGTTCGTTTTGGCAAAGCAGTTTCAGAGAAGATTTTTAGAAAGCGACCAATCTAAAACAAGAATTGCCTGTGGCAGCCATGTTTGCTAATGGATCAAAATGAAATGAGCAATCTCTATAGAGGACCTTCCATGGATGCTTCTTACCAAGTTTCATATCATTTGGCTAAGCGGTTTCAGAGGAAAATCTGTTTTAGAAATCAAACAATAAGAAAGAAGAATTGTCTATGACGGCCATGTTTGTTAAATAATCAAAACGGAATGAGCAATCTTTATAGAGGACCTTCCATAGATGCTTCCTACCAAGTTTCGGTTCATTTGGTCAAGCGGTTTTAGAGGAGAAGATTTTTTTAAAATAGGCCAATCAGAAACAAGAATTTCCTGTGGCGGCCATGTTTATTAATGGATCGGGACAAAATGAGCAATTTTTATAGAGGATCTTCCATAGATGCTTCCTACCAAGTTTCAGTTCATTTGGCTGAGGGGTTTCAGAGGAGAAGATTAAAATGTGAAATGTTAATGGACGACAAACGACGGACGCCAAGTGATGGCAAAAGCTCACTTTACCTTTGGCAAGGTGAGCTAAAAAACCAACAAATTTTATAATTTTTTAAATAATTTGTAGATATTTGAACCTTGTAAAAAATCTGGGGATAACTTTATATTCAAATAAAAAATTCCCATATTGTTACAAAATTTTGAAAAAATTATGTGAAAAAAATGTATGTTAATTTCATTGGGAAATAACTCATGTAAACCATCATTTTAAAATCAAAGTCAGATATGAGGAAATGGTCTATTGTAATTATTTTGTGTTTTTCCAACATGGTGCATTGGATTTCATTTTTGTTTCAACAGCAGCAAGATATTTCTTCTTGTAATAAATATGTTTGTTTACAGGTTTTGGTTTACCACAATGCACAAATATTGAATGTTAAAACTATCATAAACCAACAAATGTTTCTGAAGTTTTATCATTAAAGAAAAGATCAGACACAGTTGAATTTGGCCTAAAATTTACCCTTATTGTAGATGATATATTCAAGAACAGAAAACAATATGCTCAGGTTATGTAAAATATCTGTTATTTGCAAAATTGTCTCGTTGAATTACAATTTCTGCCTTATAAGGAAACACAATACACAGTCAGTATTCCCCTCTTATAAGACCCCTCCCACCAAAGGTCCTCTTTCTTATCAGGCCAGATTTCAATCATCAATGATTGATTGGTGATTAACACCAACTTAAGCAGTATTTCAGCAATATCATGGAGTGAACAAATTTTATAAATCAATTTCCTCAGGCCAGATTTCAGATACACTGAGATAATAAAATACTACTAAATTGTTCCCCTCAAGAGAGGCCACCCCTCTTATCAGGCCAGATTTCAGATACACTGAGATAGTAAAATACTACTAAATTGTTCCCCTCAAGAGAGGCCACCCCTCTTATCAGGCCAGATTTCAGATACACTGAGATAGTAAAATACTACTAAATTGTTCCCCTCGAGAGAGGTCCTCCATCTTATAAGGTCACTTTTTCATTGCTAAAACAGTGGACAGGTGATCTTATAAGAGGGTGATTACTGTATTCAATTATAATTAATTACATGTTAAAAAAACTTCTTAGCACACAAACATTGTATAACCCTGTTACTGATAGTGTCAGCTTGTCCATCAAGAAAATGTTACACAAAACATCATGGGAGACAGTAATAACACTTATACTCTTTTACAGGTACAAATATATCTGTCAAACCTTGTGACCAGCACAATATATTCAAAGAAAAATTGGCCAAACTGATGATTTTTTATCTAATATACAACAACTTTTTTTCAATTCATTAATTTTAAACAAGGTTAATTTCAAAATTATTCAGTAATTTATATTTACTAATATATAGAGTGCAGGTAAAAAAAAAACCCAGACCTTGTTGCACCTTTTTCCCTTAAATTAATAAATAAAGTCAAAAGTTAAATTATCCTAGAATATATTAAATAATTATGGAAACGAAATAAACATTAAGAATCTCGAAATAATTACTCATAAATAAATCAGAGATAAAAATAATCTTGCGATCTCCAGATTGGCCTACAAAATTATTTTTATTACAGTTGAACCATGTTACATCACAACAAAAAAGAACCGTTGATTTTACTTAGATAAATCCAAATGTCTGAGTTATACAGGATAAAATATGCTGGAAGCTACTGCAATAAGATGAACATTGTACATAAGTTGTCCTAGAAAATGACCTATCTTGAGCTTTAGATAATTAGGTTTGACTGTATTTTATAAATTGTCTTCTGATAGTAATCGTTTATCTATGCGAGTTGTTGAAGGAATAAGTTTAAACTCTTTAACTTCTTGCAATGTCCAATATAAAGACTGGGCACCTTCATTTCTCTGTCAGTTAAAATTTCTTATTTGACATGCACACAGGATTGAGTTTCCTCTCACAGTGAAGCTCTCATGGCATGTATATCATATTGTGACATCAACTAAACATGCTAGAGGTCCACCTGGCTATGCAGGCACTGTTTGTGGTTCTGATTTTAATTATTAAATGGTTTCTATTGATAGTCCAATAGAATCCAATGATAAACAATATCCAATGGTTGTGGTCCTACTTGTGTTTCCAATAAACACAAAAAATGAAAATCTGTGAAGACAAAATATTTTTTCACTTTCCCATGTTTCTATACTAAAACTTTATCCTGCAGTGGTGACCATCTTTGGTTTTCAACCATCATAAAAACAGACATTTTACAGGGAACCATTCAAAGAACATTCCAGTCAAGATTGCTGTTAAATGGTTCAGAGGTTTAATATAAGAACAATTTCAAGAAATATTTTCTCTATGGAGTCTTATGTTTAATTTGTCCCGAGATAACAGCCATCTTGGATTTCTATAAGACATAAGAAATGACAATTTTGTAAGGTACCATTCATGTACATGCTGTACAGTATCTTTGTAATCATGTTTGTTGTTTCTAAAAACAGTGTTTTATTAATTTTCCCATAAGGTTTTGTGTTAAAACTAAATCTTGCATCCAAATTTGGTTTCAATAACTTAAGTGCTTCCTGAGAAGATTGAGATATGACAAGATAAGCCATGATGGGCAGAACACAAGTGATAGCAATAGTTTACCTAAAAAGATATGACATATATTTTGTTTGTATTTTTGGACAGAATTTCAAAACAGCACATCACGTACTCCAACACAATAATAAAATGAACAGTTTTACCACCATGAGAGGACGTTCTTCTGGTGTACATGTGATAGAGATGTTATCCTGACCGCCAAAGGTTAGAATGAAAGCCTCTGCTAGGGAGGTTGTAATTCTGGCATCTTTATACAACTGTTCAAACTCCAAAGCTAGTGGTTATATAATTAGCCTATCTTTAGCTTTGTTTTTCATATGAGAATTTAACAAGTATTGCACTGCTGTTAAATAAAACAAATCAGTAAAATACTATATGTTTATAATGTTCTAGGTTCCAAAAACGATATGCATGAATATGTTTGACAAAAATGTTAAATTAAACAAATCAGTAAAATATTATATGCTTATAATGTTCTAGGTTCCAAAAACGATATGCATGAATATGTTTGACAAAAATTTTTTTTTTTTATCTACCAAGCATCAACCTTTTCATCAACTTCCACATAAAAAATAAACAACCATTCATAACTTTCTTTCAATACTACCTGTACAACTTGTAAAAACAATGAGCTTAAATGATTCAAGATGTGATTTCATCACTATTCAGTAGTAACCATTCAGAATTCATGTTACAAAAAAATAAAACCAAACATCAGAAGCAATGTCTCTTCTGATTGGTTCTTCACCACTTGTTGATTCCAAAAATACGAACACCATGCAGTTGTGGCAACTTTGGTATAACACCTAATCCAAGAGCTGCAAGGTTGATTACAAAATGTACTGTGTCATACTTTGTATAGAAACTTGCAAGGAAAAATCTGAAAAAAAACCAAAAACATTTTAGCCATACATTTTGATTTTGACATACAACAAAAAAATGTACCAGTATATAGTAGTTTTAACACGAGGAGCAATGAAGTATGAAATTGTCAGATACATGCAGTTGCTTTAATATTTCAGTTATATCATGGGGATCAGTTTTACTGGCGGAGGAAACCAGACTACTCTAGAGAAAACCACAGACCTGCTGCAAGTCACTGAAAAACTTATTGTTATATCGAGAACACCTTGCCATGAACCCAAACAGTTTTATTGAACTGACTTAAAGGTTGATCTGTATGCAAAAAAGCCCAAAGGATCAGAAAAAATGTTGAGAAATCTAAATGTTCAAAGCCATTTACAGTTAACAAACATAGTTCTTTTCAAGAAGTTTCTACAATTTAAAAATTGTGAATCCACACCTCTGACATATAGACCACATAAGATAGTAATTATAATGTATTTAACCAGATTAGTATTTCTTAAACAGTCCTTTCAATAAGGGGCGGTACCAGGTACTTTTACTTTTACCAACCTAAAATGCTCTTTGGTACATCATCGTGATTTTAAAAAGTGATGTATACTCCCTTCCTATGGTACCGCGGGTTCTATGATACCGCGGTATTTATTTTGTCTGTTCCTATGCACTGCAGCGCCACCCGCCGGTTTTTCTATTTATATATTCATAAACACACAGGCACATTTATCGGAACGTCTGGTCATTATTTTACCCTGATACCATGCTTTGTAAAATGTCCAATAATTAAACCATAGTTGTCATAATTCGTCTGCTATTTTTTTTAGAAATGTCGTCCGTTTGTTTACGTTTCATTTCAACCCGATTTGGGATTTTTGGTGCTATTTTTAGTTACTTTCTAGACAAACATATTAACCAACATAACGTTACATCAAATTGACTCAACTTCGTTACATTTGTTATTTCAAAGAAACTTTACTTTATTAAATGTGATAAATTATCAAGATTTTCTTTATGGTATAAGTTTGCCAGATATTCACCTTGATTTAGTATTTATAAACGATGTCTTGATTTGTCAAACATTGTGTCCCATAACATTAATTTTGCAATGACCGCGATATCCTAGGAAACAATTTCTGGGAGGTACATCGGCGTTGTCATAGGGAAAAGTGGCAACGTATTTTTAAACAAATTAAAAGAATAAAATGACTTGTGGGGGAAAATAGGTTTCTATACAATAGAACATTTTTGGATTAATTCCGAAAACTAGTTACGTTACACAGACGTTAAACATTAAGTACCGCGGTACCATAGAACCCCGGGCTATAAGATATTCATGAAAATTGTTCAAATTTTAAGAAAAGGTACCAACTGTAAATAGTGAAGTACTGTAGACTTGAAAAATATTGAAAGTCCTGCTTATATCAACCCTGAAAGTTTAATTCTAATGTTATCTTTATTTTACATTTACCAGGAGTTCAATTCTTCAACAATTACATAAATATTTTATTAGTTTAAACATATTTTATTAATTAATTCAATATAACATTACAATATATTACAACATTACATAATAAGAAGTAATTAATAGGATTGGGAAACAAGTTACAAGAACTTATATTAATCCCTATTCGTAATTTAATTTTTTTTTTTATATCCAATATTTTATTAGACCTAAACTGTACATTTTTTTAAAATTCCTAAATTTGTGTACTTTAAAAAAACCAAACATTTAAAATGTCTATACATGGCATACGTCTACCATCGATTTCATGAATGAAACATGAATTTAAAGAAAATCAATACAAAATGAAATATAAATTCTCATAATATTGATCCTATATACAAAATGTACGTACATGTAATACAATATATGACATACCATATCACTTTCATTATAAAATATAGAAAACTGTTGTAGTAACCTTTTACAAAAGTCTCCCAAACGAATCTAGTGAACAGAAGTTAAATTTTAAAACTCCGAAAACATCATCCAAGCCACTATACTTTAGTATAATATGAAGATAAACACTTGGGATAGTTAGTATACTTTACCTTAATTGAACTACTACTAGTACATTTCTATTTTTTGGTCTTTATATGAACCTTGAAATCATACCGTTTTTCTGTTTTGTATTATTCAACTCCAATAACAACAATATAATCAGAAAAACAATCAAAATGATACTAATCTATGCTATAATGAATTAGGATCATCTGTAGAAAAACACTTTTAAATACCCTTCAGTAAGGTTGTAAGCATTTGACATGTGACTGTTTCAACTATTGTCAATAACAGAATTAATCTCAGCTTTGTACAATAATCTACATGTACATTGATTAAATGTAATTAACAGGTATGAAATACCTGCCACAGGTAAATGACCTGGGGATCCTATGGTAGTTGGATTTATAACTACCTATGCAATCAGTTCCTATCACCACTGACATTGTGAGTTTGAATACTGCTAAGCATTATGTGATAAAGTTTGTCAGGTCATTGGTTTACTCCACCAATAAAACTGACCACCATGATATAACTCATATATTGTTGAAAGTGTCGTTAAACCTCATACCCTAACCCCACCATCATAAAGCTCAACAATGGTTGTCTAGCTGTAACAGGTAATTTTATATGAACTACTTACAAAACTATAGGCACAATAGTCAAAAATTTTCTCGTCGGTGTAAATTGTTGACCACAATCAATCTGTTCCCATGTTGTCTGTGTCCTTGCCTTCCCTTGTTCTGGGGTTCCAAAGGGGGTGCCTTTTGTGTTATGTAACATTATGTATGTAAACTGAAATAATATATAACATAATGTATAAAATGTACAAAAAATGTATATAATCTATTGTTATTTGTATTGTTGTCCAAATATATGGTCCACATATATATAAATTATTTTTGAGAGGATTTTGTTTTGTAATTTCAACTTAAAAAACATTTCTGGATGTTCATTGCAGTGTTGTGTACATTACTTAAAAAAAAATTCTTAAAAACAATATGTTATTTATCAAAAATGAAAATATGAAAATCTATCCTATATACTATAATTTCCATAGTTAAATTAATAGTTCATGCTCACACTACATGGCAAGTCGGGCAAAGAAGTCGCATTGAGAAGGTTGAATTTGCTTTCTCGTTGGTCAAAATCGATATGTAAGTTGCTTTGCATTCTTGAATAGTCACACTTTGTTGGCGAAGTATTTTTGCTACAGATAATGAAGGAAAATAGCGAGATTGTGTTTTTTAAAATCCATTTGATTCATTATCAGTGATTCAGTTAGGTACCGGTCTAAGGACATTTGCCCACCTATTTCTCAAATTGTCTTGAAGAACTTTATAAACATTAGTTTAATTATAAAAGAATGTCCCGAAGAAATCTTAACAAGGGCAACACAAAGCGTGGCGTATCCCCTCGCCTAAAAATTAGACACTGTGACCATGACCTTTGACCTTGAAAATCAATAGGGTTCCAGATTCTCTTAAGGACTAAGTGTGTACCAAGTTTGGTCAAAATCCATTGAAGGATGTTGATTCTAGAGTGTTCACAAGGATGTTACGGAAGGACGGACATGTTACTATATCCCTTCGCAACTTCGTTGGCGAGGGGATAATAAAATTGTCTTGAAGATTTCAAAGTCTAGTTGAAACACTGATTATGTATTTTGTTTTATAACTGATATTGACAATACTACATATTTGTATGATTGTAAGCTGGAACATTCATTTTTCCTCTTGAAATTTCAATATCTAATAAAAATAGATTTCAGCTGTACATAACAGATTTAGCAAAAAAACACACGTTTGGTTTGAATATAACAATGTCATTTGGAGATATTTTTATAAATTCTATATTTAGTTTCTAGTTCACTGAATTACGGTAATTGTAATTGTATAAAAAACACGTTGTTTTTATTACAGATGATACTACAGTGAAATCTGTCTAAATCAAATCTACTTGGGACCAGCAAATGTGTTCAGAATAGACAGGCGTTCGGTTTGTACAGGTTAAATTAACAAAGATTTCTCCATCAGGTACTCCATTTTCTCTATTCTGTCTTGGTATCAGAACATTTTTAAACATTAATAACAAGGGCAATGCAAAGCGTGGCATATCCCATCGTCTAAAAATTTGACCCAGTGACCTTGACCTTTGACATTGAAAATTAATAGGGTTCCAGATTCTCTTAAGGACTAAGTATGTACCAAGTGTGATCAAAATCCATTGAAGGATGTTGATTCTAGTGTTCACACGGATGCTATGCGGTAAAAATTTGACCCAGTGACCTTGACCTTTGACCTTGAAAATCAATAGGGTTCCAGACTCTCCTAAAGACTAAATATGTACCAAGTTTGGTCAAAATCCATTGAAGGATGTTGATTCTAGAGTGTTCACACAGATGTTACGCGGTAACAATTTGACCCGGTGACCTTGAAAATCAATAGGGTTCCAGACTCTCCTAAGGACTAAGTATGTACCAAGATTGGTCAAAATCCATTGAAGGATGTTGATTCTAGAGTGGTCACAAGGATGTTACGGAAAGACGGATGGACGGACGGTTGCATTACTATATCCCTTCGCAACTTCGTTGGCGAGGGGATAACAAAGTTGAAGATTACACATGTAGTACAGCTGTGACAATTGATTAATTTCATTCCCTCTTTCTGTCCTTGGATTTGCAACTTCTGATTACCCCTTTGGTAGCTTCAAAGTTTTCTTACAAAAGGGTTCCGAGAGCCTCTAGTTTATTATGGTCATGATCATATGGAAGTCATTGGTGTTTATCACTTCTAAGTTTTGTGAAATATTATTGATGCAGACAGCCTTATCATTAAAGACTTTATTAATTATGGAAGGTCAGCAGGTTGGTGAGTTTCTTCTGGTACTGTGATTTCCTCCACCTATGAACTGACAGCCACAAAAAGGACAGAAAATACAATGACAAAAAAAAAGGACAAACAATGATCTACAAAACACTACACAGAAAACAAAAGATTGATCGACACGAATCCCACTAAGGTGCTCCTGAATGGTAATCACTTCCTGCTCCACATGTGATACTTGTTGCGTTAATATTGTAACAAACCCTGTGATAGGTCATGATCATGAATGGGGGAAGAACCAGATAGTGATTATGACAAATCGAGGAAATCCAATTAAAGTTTGTTTTTGCCAGCAAAAACGTATGTCTCCCCTCGTCCCACAAACTGTAGTCAAAGGTAAAAAATCTATTTAGGTAACAAATAAAATAAAGCTTCAATGAATAAAAAAAAAATATTTTTAATCCATGAAATACAAAAAAAATTTGATCAAAAGTGCTAAAGCAAGGGTTACAGGTACTATTCCATATTGTCATGGCAAAGTTCCCCATTCAAGAAAATTGCTCAGCCTATGTTCCAATGATTTTAAAGGAGTTTTGTTCTTCTAAAATCAATGGATTGGTGATGAAAAACTTTTTCAGGAAAATAGTGACATTATGATAGACTCTTGTACATATATACCCCTGTATGGTATATACAAGTTTCAGTAAGGGATATTACACTAGTGTTTGCAAATAACTCCCACAAAATTTAGGGGATCAAAATTTCCTGGTGATATACACAACTACATATGGTTTCCTTACTACCTACCAAGTTTCATGAAATTCTGTTTAGTAGTTTCAGAGGAGTTGTGCTGACAAACTGCTTCAGTAGTATATTTCGGGAAATTTTTAAGTTCAAAGGGGCATAACTCCCACAAAATTCAGGAGATCAAAAATTCCTGGTATATGCACAACTACATATGGTGTCCTTACTACCTACCAAGTTTCATGAAATTCTGTTTAGGAGTTTCAGAGGAATTGCGCTGACAAGCTAATTCAGAAGTATATTTCGGGAAATATTTAAGTTCAAAGGGGCATAACTTCCACAAAATTTAGGGGATCAAAATTTCCTGGCAATATGCACAATTACATATGGTGTCCTTACTACCTACCAAGTTTCATGAAATACTGTTTAGTAGTTTCAGAGGAGTTGCGCTGACAAATTGTGTGAATGACAGACGGACGGACAGGACAAAAACAATGTCTCCCCACCAAAGTGGGGGGAGACATAATTTTACTACAAATTATAATAAAGCAGCTATAAGATTAATTTCTATTTTTAGATGGATCTGTTGGATATAATAGCAGTTATTATGAATTTCCAACTGTGAAATCTGTCGTTGATCAATGGTTGTTGACAGGGTTTTAATTTATACCTCTATTAGTATTATTTCTAATTTCATTTAATAGATTAAACATATTTTATTGCTAAATATTATAACAATTGGATTGGACACAAATTATAACAATTTACATGCAATAAAACAATTGAAACAACAATAATATACATTTAGTTAGTTAAATCAATTGTGTCTGACTAATGCTGTGTAAGATTTCTGCAATTATAAAATTTATCTTACATCTATTACAATGAAACCTGTCTACACTGAGCACTGAATAAAGCGAAATTCTATATAAACCGAACAATATATAAAGTCTGTTGTTAATTTAACCTGTATAAACCGAACACCTGTCTATTGTGAACACAAAAGTTGGTGTTAAGGAGGTTCAGTTTAGCCAGGATTCACTGTATATACATCTTGCCTAATATAGAAATCCATCATGAACAGCTGTGTACAAATAACTTCTAACAACATATTTTCCAATTATTTTTTTCAATAACATAAACCTAGCCCAGCTTAAATGAATTTCTCCTACAAATATTAAAGCAATAAAAACTTGATGCTGACCTTGGTAATAATATTTATCTATATAGTTTGTAAATTCTGAGCAGATATTTATTCCAACATGTTGGATTACTGCTTGATATCAAGTGACAATTCTATCATAAATGTGACTCCCTCCCTCCCACGTGCACAAAGATTCTAAACATATTTAAGATGAATTGGGTAGGGACGAAAAATTTAGCCTTTTGTAATGTATACAAAGCAAAATCTAAAAAAGTTGTCCTTAACAATTTTTTCTGTGCAAGGTGCATGGGTCTCCCCAAACACAATGGTTCAGTCATGCTTTATGTATCATGACCTGACAACCCCCCCCCCCCCCCCCAATCCACTATCCACCACTGGGTATATACTGGATAGATCTCGGTGGGTTGAGTCCTGGGAACCGTCACCAGTACTCAGTACATGTTATGATAATCATTAATTAAGAATAAAAATAAAAACAAACATGCTAAATAAAGATATCTGACAAAGTTTAAGTAGTCCTAAATTGCAATTTAATAACAGCAAAGCAATTTAAAAAAAACTTTGGACCATAAAAACCAAATCATAGATTTGCTCAAAAAAAAAAGAACTTTAGGTAAACATTATATACAAATGTACACTACAACCCTTCGATCACAACTTACGAATATTTGTTCTTTGGACTTTAAACTGATAAATAATCTCATTAAAATATAAAGAAATAATGTAATAATGTGTCTTACTACACTGTGGAATACACAGGTGACTGTCCACGCTACCGCCACAGAGAAGAAAGGCATACTCAATAACAGTAGATGACAAAACAGTAGTATTATTGTATAAGTAATCCAGAACCCTCGGGTACCAAAGTACACATGTGTAGGGTTTTCTTCACTAGTTGCTGTTCCAATATTCATGTCTGTTTAACTGAAAATAAAAAAATATATATATGTAAAATTGTCTCAAGCAGGTGACAACCATACAATGTATCTACTTCACTGGATCACGAAAGGATACCAGGTTTCCTGGCTTTATCTAACACTTAACACTGTGAGGTTTAACGTTCAGGACTGGGTTGCACAAACGACAATTAACTTAATAGTAAATTAAGGTTTAATAGTCTATTAAATCGCTAATTGTAAATTAGTTAGTTGGAGTTAATAGCATTGCTTGATCGTCTATTAGACCAAGGATTTATATAGTAGGATATACATCCTTGATTAGACTGTCTATTAACTAATAGTCAATTATCCTACAATTAAGTTAAAAATCAATCGCATAATGCATTACGGCATCACACATCAGTCAGCATTTAAATCTCTATTTTTTCTGGCAATAGTCATAGAAATTATATGCACGTTTTTTGAGGACGAAGTTCAATGATTTAACATGGCAGGTTGTTGAATATGTAACTGAACAACCGTAAATGTGCGATCACACGATACGATTTTCCATCTGGTATTTCCTTGCGACATGTTTTCGACAAAAATATTATGGTGTTTTCATTTCAAATATTTTATTGATAAATCAATAGGATTGGATAACAGGCTATGCCTATGCAAATCCTCTCCAACAACAAGATGGAACAATTAGAAAACAATTTACATAAGACATAGAGCAATCTACCCATCATGTATACATGCAATTCATTTTAATTACCAAGCATAAACACATGTATATTAATAGCAGAATCATACAAAAAAAAAAAAAAAAGATTTCCCCCTTCTTTTGTTAATAGGTATGATGTAATACATATATATTAATAGCAGAATCATACAAAAAAAGTTGTTTTCCTTTTATTTCCTTTTTCCCTTGTTAATTAATATGCATGATATAATTTGGAATAGCCAAATTGTGGCTTTATATTTAAGCTATTATTATTTATAATATTAATGATGATGAATTGGCATAGCATGATGGATAGACTGAACTTACATTTAACACACAATATATACAACATGTAAACTGAAATTATAAAATCAAAATCACTAATTAAGTGAGGTCCACCATATCAATATGAATTAACTCTTTTTCAGTATATATATTTATAATTGAATAATGGGAATTTGGGAGCGATGGAGGAAGAAGAGACAAATAAGTAAATAAGGGGTGAAATATCTAAACAAAATAGTGATTGAGATAGGCAAGTACAAATTGGGTAAAGGGGGGAGGGGGAAGGGAGACCTGAATAATTGAAAGATTTACAGAATATTATGGTGTGAACACAAAAGTAGAACCAAAAAATCATTTCAAAATCGTTTGGCATTGTATTTCCATCCGACAGTCTGATGAGAATCGTATCATGAGAACCGTAAAAGAAATTTGATCCAATTTTAATCAAAAATTTAGTGAACATTTTAACACTTGTTCTCCTATTAAGTCAGTTTTTGTCATTTTGTTTGTTTTCTACTTTCCCCACTGCTCTGTTTCAGCGTTTGCAATATTTCAAAGGAATACAAAAAAGGGTAATATTTGGTATGTCTTAAAAAATTGTAATAACCATTCTGTAGTGCTCATGAGTGATGTATACATATCTATCTATCTTAACCAAGGATTTATATAAATCCTTGTCTGAACTAATATTCAGTTACCAGTAAATGAAAAATAATCATGATCATCAGTTGCCGA
The DNA here is from genome assembly GCA_963383655.1 of Bathymodiolus septemdierum. Classification (NCBI taxonomy): domain Eukaryota; kingdom Metazoa; phylum Mollusca; class Bivalvia; order Mytilida; family Modiolidae; genus Bathymodiolus; species Bathymodiolus septemdierum. The sequence goes on from OY726517.1 coordinate 29,947,566, forward strand.
TTTTAACAACGATTGAAAAAAATTTCCCTTTGAACATCCAGAATATATGTTTATTTAAGCAAAACGAAATACTTTATTAAAGAAAGTTCAATCATTGAACATTAAGGTTGACAAAGATTATGAGATAGTACATGAAAGAATGACATAATAAAATAACAAATAAAATTATAGGTTATAGTTTGCGTTTAGAAGAAAAATATAACTCTTTAAGGGGAAGTTAAATTATTATAGCACCACAATGGTCATAGATACACATTTCAAAAATGTCAATACTGGATAGTGTCAATAGAATTAAAACAAAACAAAAATATACTGTCACAACAATTAGAGGCAAAATCCAAACCCCTCACACAAGAGTATTTACAGGATTAAATCAGATCTATACCCCAACCTGATGGTTGGTAAATATTGATTAAAAATCGTATCAAAATCAAATGGAAAGTTTGATAGCGTGATCACTTGGCCATTTGAAATACCTGTGTCATCTCGTATGATGTTTGTTATCTTACATTTTTTAAATTTATTGTGTTTCTCTCACATTTATATCGGGGAAAAAGTTCTCTGCCTGTCAAATCATTCACTGTAAGTTATCTATAACGGTGTTTGTTGGTATGAAGCGATCTAAACTTGCATGACATCCATATTTAATTTACAATTAAGAACTTAATAGCGCTCGCTTGTACAATTAAATATAAATTGACGTTTGTGCAACAGAAATAATTCACTATTAACTTTAACAGTACTTTTAATAGTAAATTAATTTTAATTGTGCTTTGTGCAACCCAGTCCAGATGTTTACAGTATATAAATATATATAAAATTAACAAAAGACAAATGACTAGTTACGTACACAAGGTTTAGGGACGGACGAACGGACAAGGGTATTCCAGTATACCCACCACTCTGCGAGTGGGGGTATAATTACTACCAGAGACATATTGTTTTATATGTCTCTGATACTTAATACAAACAATTCACATATATTTCCCCCCAAATTTCACCGATTTTATATGTCTATGATATTTGTTCTTAAATATTTCCTGGTTCATTTTTAATTTGTTTTTGTTAATATACAATTCTTTATACAAATTCTCTACATCATACATGTACATAATGCATGAGTCTCTATATAAGTACATTGTACTTGTATCTATAACAATTATTGAATATCATCTTGAAGTTTACTACTGCCATGCATGGGGTACAAAAATACTCTTTGATAACTTTTTAATAACTCAAGTTTTACCGGGCAGGAAAGCTATATAAATCTTACCAATTTATTCACTTGTTTTAAAACATACACAATTCCAATATATTATACAATAGCACTTCTAGCTGTAACAAACAGATTTATTAAATGCTTCACAATTCCTTCAAAGACTTAAATGTGTTGAACACAACAGTACAAAAATCTTTACAATAAAACGTTTGATGACATTTATCAGCCAGATTTATATCAAATCCTGCTATAGATATAATTGATGATATATAACATTGTACATACATGTAAGATAAATATATTATTGATGTAATAACATGGAATTACAGGTACTGGCCATCATATCACAAATGACACGATTATTTATATTTATTTAAATTTACCAGATAAACTTGGAATTTAACCGGACACGATGACACAACGACATGATCATTTAAGTTTTCACAGATTAAACTTAAACTTTACTGTTTATGATGACAATGAGGTCATCATTAATTATACAGATTTAATTGACAGGATCTATTTTTAATCTTTAATTAATCTAATGATGTAATGACATTATTCAGTAGGTTCAGGGATGTTTTTATTAATGACATTATTTTATGTCCTATATTCAGTAGGTTCAGGGATGTTTTTATCCTATTATTAGTCTGGCATGCAACAGATGTTAAAATGGTTGAATTGTGAATTACATTTAGGACTGGATTCAAACTTTGAACAACATATTTCAGCAGCATAGGAGTAGATTGGACAGTGTGTGTGGGGGGGTAGTTTAAGGATTGGAACCAGACAGTGGGGGGCAAAGACTTGGCATTGACCCTTTGAACAACATGTTCCAGTGGTGTAGGAGTAGAACTAGACGGTGTGTGTGTATGTGTGTAGGGGTGAGGGGGTTAAGGACTTGAACTGGACAGTGGGAGGCAAAGACCCCCCCTGTCCCTTTCAAAGTGGCTGGGGTTAACTTGACCCCCTGCTCCTACCATCCTGTGATTAGGACAATTCTTTTTGGTCATATGAGTAATGGTCTAACCAACAGATTCGACCTTCTTATCTAGTAGTCAGTTAACTAGGAGAATTCACTGACCCTGCTCTTGTGTACATATATACTGTTGGCAGAAACACAGGTATTTACTTTGACCTAATGAGCCAAGCAAATTATCCATACAATGTTTCTACACCAGAGATATGTCAATATACATTTTTTGTATTTCTATTACTGGTATTAATGGCTCTGACAAGGGTTAGGGTTATATTATTTACAGAGGTTTTGCTAGTTCCAAATTCCCCCCACCAACAGATTTTCAGTCTAATCTAGAACTTGCTACAGGCTTTTTATACCAACTGGAAATCTCTTACCATCAAAATCATATTTGCTACTTTTTGGTGTTTAATGCCACTTTCAACAATATTTTGGTTATATCGTGGCAGTCAGTTTTATTGGTGGAGGAAACCGTAGTACCCAGAGAAAACCACAGACCTGTCGCAAGTCACTGACAAACTTTATCAAAAATATAAGACAAATCACATTGTATGTAATTCACAACTACTAGGTTTATAGGCCTTGAACTGTAAATAAACATAAGTAAATGACCTACAATTAAACCTGCCCATGGCATGCAGCCACCTTTCTTAAGCAATAACTTTGAATACGGGGGTCACTAATTCAAGGTTACAGTGATAACAAATAAGTACAAACTATATAACCTTATCTTAGTAGCCACCTGTCATATGTGGTCACCTTTTGATGATCTCCTGACTGACCCTGTCCACTTAATTCAGGGTTAATTGACTATACAATGAATTCATGATGTGTAACTTTTAATCTAAAGATGTGCAACTTTTAATTAAAAAAAAATTAATAATAATTTCAACCAAAAAATGAATAAAATACAAACAAGAAAAATTAAAATAAAATAAGACAAAAACACCAGTGTCACACATTTCCAAACTAAGAATTGATAAATGTGTAAGTTTTTAATGAATTCCTTTCATCTGATAAGTTGCTTCATTAAATCAATGAACTACAATAAGAGATTGACAACCTTTATAACAATGATAACCTTCAACTACCAGTACTTGAAAATGGTAATTTGCATAATGCTAATTTTTAGATGAATGTATACATAACTGCTGTATAGTGGCAAGCCTGCCCACACAGTCACCTCTATTAAAAGGTCATTTTTTTCTTGCCCTATCATGGATAATTTCATATGATTTGACCTCTTTTAAGAGGTCACCTGTCTTAAAAGACCACTTTTTCTTATTACAGGCATCACAATATATAAGATTTTCGTTACTCCCATAAAAAATGTATCTCTCCTCGTAAATTTGTACCTTATGACCCCTTTAGCATAGTCAATTTTTCACATTTAAATTCCCTTCCCCCACATTTTGAGCTTCATGTGGATGATCACTTTTTTTATCACTATAACAACTGGACTGATCAATATATCTGAGCTTCATTAATTGTGTCGATTTATTATACAGAATTGACTTGTCCTTGACAAGAACATCTTTCATGCCAATAGATTTGTTCTCTCTCAAGATTAACATGAAAATAACTTTGGCCTTGAATACTAAATCATATTTTACCAAGTGTTGGCTATCATTCACATTTCACCTACAGGGAATACAGACCACTAATTACCTTAGTTTCACTCCTATAAATCCACCTGCCAACTGCACGTCTTTTCAAGCAACATTTCAAGTTCAAGATGTTATTAACTTATTTGAAGAATTATTAACTTACAAACACAGTTGGTAAAACAATATATACGTGTACATACAGTAGCCCCCTCTAAATAAGGCCACCTCCATCAAAGGACGGCCAAACTCTCTAATCATGCCACTTCTTCACTGTAGAAAGGGTGACCTTATAAGAGAAGGAAGAGGGGGTGGTGGTGGGGGGACTGAAATTGATTTCAATCAAACAAATTTTGAATTAGTTTAAAACTACAAATTCAGAGTAACGAATAAAACCATAAAAAAAAAGAATAAGTCCAAATCAAATATAAGACAAGAACAAAACAAATAAAAACTTGAAAAGTGGCCATCTCTAAAAAAACCAAACCAAACCTTTACTTGCTGTTCCAGAATGACATGTCATTAAAATTGTTTCTTCCTGGTCACAAAAGGTACCTACTATTGAGTGTAACATCATTATATTAAACGTAGGGATGAAAAACAGCTGGGTTTCCACATAATATATAGATAATTGTAAAACAAATTGAAATTGTTCTAATATACATGTGAAGTACAATTAAACTAAGTATTTTGGTGGCCATTTAAAAACTGCAGCCTTCACACTAACCCACTTGCCCGAAGCCCTGGACAAGTAAAACTGGATTCGAACAAGTGAAAATTATGGAAGAATTTCTTTGAATAAATAGATTTTTTTTTCTAAATTTGGCTTTTATGAAAAAAATTAAGACAAAGACTGAAACTGTGTATCAGATTAAATATAAAATACATATATACCTATGTACTTGGTACATTTTACATCAAGGTTCTATATCATTTAGCAGCCTCTGAAAATATTTTAAACATCTTCCCTTAAAATCCTACATGTACCTATTTTCAATATCTTGTTGTGTAGCGGTGTTAAATTTCTAATTGGACTCGAAAAAAGCCAAAAAATAAAAAGAAGAAGAAAAAAACTTGTACTGAATCAGCACTATTAAAAACATTACAATCAAGTTTGCTGCCAAATTGTTCACAGGTTTAAAATAATTCAGAGGAGAAACTAGAGGCTCATCTCTGGTCATCGTTCATGTTCTGTTTTGTTTACCGGTAAATCAAATTTGTAGTTTATCAGAAAAAGCCTTTTATTCATATTTCATAAGGTCCCATGTTAACACCATGTCCTATGGTGGTGGCAATCTTGGATTTTTGAATCAACAAAAAAAAACCAAACAATAAAACATTTGGTAGAGGACTACACTGGGAACAGTCTAGCAAAGTTATCTTTCAAATTTATGGGTCAGTGGCTTCACATAATAGTTTTATATGCTTTTTCCCATAATGTCATACATTAAATGTGTCCTGCAGTGGTGAAAATCTAAGTAGATAGCACTTGGTATGTTTGGTTCCATTTAGTCTAGTTGTTTGTAAGAGGGAGATTTACAATGTGAAAAGCTTACAAACGACAGTGGAGACAAAGTAATGACAATATCTCAGTGATCTTTTGTCAAAAGGATACAATGTATGTGATAAAGCCAAGTTTGTCAGTATTTTACGGCAGGTCAGTACATTTTTGTAGTTGTCTCTGTGGAATCTAGGTTCCTCAACCATTAAAACTGACTGCCACGAAATAACTGAAAAATTATTGAAAGTGGTGCTATACACTGATAACGCTAACTGAGTATATAGCAAAATGTTGGCTTTGAAATTTAGCATCGATTTTTGAGAATTAGATGCTTTGCAACTACATTTTTTAATCAAATATTAAAACCAGTATTACTGTGAGCACAGCTCACTAAGATATACTCCCCGCTCCCCACATCTGTCCAACCTATTTCCATAACCAAAACATTACTGATTGTTCCGACCAAAAATGAAAGGGACCCTCCTCTCTTCACCGGTAAGCTGCTGATAAAATTTCAAAACATTCTGAGAAACACTACTCCAGTTATCATACGACATAGGGTAAACATCCTATTTTCCGTCATATCAAGTCCATTAACTCTGGAACGGCAAAAGTGAAAATCGTCAAAAAAGAAAGGGATCCTCCTCTCTTCACCAGTAAGCAGCTGATAAAATTTTAAAAGATTCTAAGAAACACAACTCAAGTTATCGTATGACATAGGATTTGTCTATAGACGGACGGACGGACATGGTGAAACCAGTATACCCCCTACAACTTCGTTGCGGGGGGTATAAAAAGAAGCAAAATTGTAGTTCTACAGGTAAATTATTAAATTTTAAAACAACAATCAATTTTATATCAATATCAAACTATGTAAACGGTGTCCTCTTACTTCTTTTTTTGTGCAGTACATGGCAGATGCAATTCACACAACAGACCAAACAGGTAAGAATTTTTACCATGTTACACAATTTCATCCAATAACAGTTAATCACATTTGTTTCAGATATATTTCTTGTCATATTGATAATAAAAAATCTATATAAAAACTTTTGTTTACAACAATAACTGATCATATTAATGAACAAATACTGAGGCAGGTCAAGATATTTGAACTTTTTCATCTAAAAGTTCGAAATTTGACATTTTGATTTAAACTGATGACTGAAACCCTACCTTAAATTCATTTATCTTTAGTCGGATATAATCCTAAGCTTCCATGGAAATTATATAAAGAAGAAATAAATGAAAATATTAAACTCAGAAAATTGCCAAGTATATTGTTACTTCTGATTAATTATAGTGTAGTATACTGTTACTTCATGTTCAAATTTTAACAAGTGTACTGTGACTTCGTGATAAGATTAATAAATAACTCCACTTCTTTGGTATTATGATCCTTTGCAGATACCAACATGATATGGATCCATTTTCCTGCTGTTATTGTGGTGTCACTAAACAGACACAGAAGCAAATTGTTGAACATACAATACAAGAACATCCAACAAATGAAGTAAAGTTAAGAAAATGTTAACTGTCAACAAGTACGGGAAAATGTGGTTATCGTATTGTTATCACCAATGTTTGTTTATGTGGGAGTACATGAGTATCTTTAGTGGTAGTTCCTTTTGACAATGTTTTGTACTTGAACAAGGAGATGTACTTCCGTATTAGACACTGCATATAGACAAACTTCTCTGATAGACCAATAAGAAGGGGGGGGGGGGGGGGGGGGGGGGGGGGGGAAGTGGTCTTTTAATACAGAGGGTCTATTATTAATGAAAGTTAAAATTACATAAAACACACTAGAATGTTTTTAGTTAATAGAATATATTACTACAGGTAGTTATTAAGGTAGGCTAGACTGTATACAACATTATGTCAAAATTGAATAAATACAATATTCAGCAAATTGATTGAAAAGAATTGCATGAATATAAAGATACTATAAATATATATACACGTCTGAAAATTAAACCAAACAGTGTTAGAATTCGATTTTAGAGCTGTCAAATTTTTGTTCTTCCCTCGACGGGATTTGAACCTACACCATTGATACACTGCAGCACCATTCGCTTAGCCTTACGTCCAGCACCCTAGACAACTCGACCACATCCACTCCCTTATAAGAATAAGAATTGTATTGTCCAATAGAGGGCCCACAAGGGGCAAAGTCATTACAGTGATTCATATATATATATGTGTGTGTGACAATCTATTATGTCTTTATTTTAAGCCGTTGAGTTCGGAACAGTTTATCAAAGATCAAAAATGATTCAATGTGAAACTAAAACTTTTATAAAACTGACCACTCTATACACAATGTATACATAATTTGTACTATTTGTGAGTAAAGAAAACTCTTATAAAATATATGATCCCAAATGATCCCCCAAATACTCAAATAATCTGATTCACAGTCAATTACCCATATAAGAAATTCTAAATAGGCTTCTGTGTGGTATTTCAGAGTGAAGCTTATTCCTATACCTCCCCTTCTAAAGTGGTATGATTCCATCACCCCCCCCCTTCTGACGTACTAGTTGTATTCTAAATAATATTATTTCACAAACTCCTCTCTGAAGTGGTATCCTCAATGATAACATTTCTTCAATATTTAATAACTTCTACAGAAGTTGTTGATTTGTTTATAATAGTTTATATTGGAAAGTCAGCCACTTAGCTTACCCTATCAATATCTAACAACATCAGCTGGTCTAATTAAGTACCACTACCAGACAAGTAACAAAATACTTCCTCATAACTTCAAAATACATAGCAAATTTCTAATATCTACAAAACATTTTTAGAGATTTTTCTATTATCATAATGAATTGAAGGATGATAAAGTCTTATTGCCAACTTGTCCTAATTCTCAAAAAAAGTTTCAGAGTTCACAAAATTTGTCAGTACTGTCAGACATGACCAGCAATATTTGAGCAGATTTTGCTTAAGGACTGACACAAGATTGTGTTTTGAAATAGAAAATTATTGAGGACTGACTTTTTTTCACTAGGACCATCAAACCCATTTGCAATTTCGTAAACCCTGATCTAAAACATTTTGCAGTTCATTCACTTGTCATTGGCAAACATATATAAGTCTTACAAAGTTTAAAACCAATACAATGTCAATTGTACCTACAATATTTGAATACCAATATGTTCTAGAGCATGTGTTGTATATAAATCTCTCAATTATAACATAAAAAGTATCATAGCATTAAAATTATATTCTATCTACAAAAAAAATATTGTGATGGACAGCATACCAAATAAAAATTCTAAATTTTGGATGTTGACCCTATTATGACCCCTAGGGCTTTAACATCTTGAAAACAGTAAGAGCAATATAAAATGTAAATTTGAACAGTATAATACAAACAAATGAAGGGCTATGCTGGGAGCATCACGATACGACCACAGAAAGTCTAAACAGGGTTCCTCCTACAATAGTTTTACTGTAATCAGGTTTAAAACATAAACCATATATGGAACATGCTGGAAGCCTTGCAACAATCAATGCAAAGAAAAAAATGTATTAAAATTGGATAAAAAATAAGAAAGATCAAAATTTGGAGTCCCCCTTTTATGTCAAAAACGATAATAGTTACATAGTAACACAATCCATTTTTCTTAAATGAATTTTCCTACAAAAAATCTCATCAAAAACAGGTAGAATTAATATTACCGGTAATGACCACATTTTTTAAACTTTCTTTTCATTAACAATAAATGCTCTACGTACAAAACATCTTTTTGGCACATTGGGGCCTCTTGAATTGAAACATGTAAGGCTACAATCCTACAAATCAATATATTAATCCCAACCTTTCTTGTATGTTAAAGATCATCTTGTTAAAATTACACAAGAATCAGTCAACTTCAACAAAAGTTATTGCATGGAAACAAATATGTCTACAGACGGACGAAGACAGACCCATAATACAACAGAAATATTTTGGAATTCACATTTAAATTAAAATAAATACAATTAAATAGTATAGTTATATCATGGCTGAAAACGGTTACAATCTGCCTTCCCTCCTCTTTATGCCTTGTCTACAATAATTTGCTCCAACATATTAAGGAAACAAAGAAAGTAGACCCATAACTAAATTGGGCCAGTCATCAAGTAGAGTAGACACATAACTATATTGGACCAGTCAAGTAGAGTAGATCCACAAATAAATTGGGCCTGTTATTTTTAGTAGAGTAGACCCACAACTAAACTGGGTATGTCAAGTAGAGCAGACTCACAACTAAACTGGATCAGTCCAGTAGAGTAGACCTACAACTAAATTGGGCCAGTCAAGTAGAGTAGACCCACAATCAAACTGGATTTGTCAAGTAGAGTTGACCAACAACTAAACTGGGTCAGTCAAGTACAGTAGATTCACAACCAAACTGGACTTGTCAAGTAGAGTTGACCAACAACTAAACTGGGCCATTCAAGTAGAGCAGACCCACAACTAAACTGGGTTTGTCAAGTAGAGTTGACCAACAACTAAACTGGGTCAGTCAAGTACAGTAGATTCACAACCAAACTGGACTTGTCAAGTAGAGTTGACCAACAACTAAACTGGGCCATTCAAGTAGAGCAGACCCACAACTAACCTGGGTCTGTCAAGTAGAGTAGACCCACAACTAAACAGGATGAGTCAAGTAGAGTAGACCCACAACTAAACTGTGCTTGTCAAGTAGAGTAGACACACAAATAAACTGGGCTTGTCAAGTAGAGTAGACCCACAAATAAACTGGGCTTGTCAAGTAGAGTAGACACACAAATAAACTGGGCCTGTCAAGTAGAGTAGACCCACAAATAAACTGGGCCTGTCAAGTAGAGTAGACCCACAACTAAACTGGGAATGTCAAGTAGAGTAAACCCACAAATAAACTGGGCCTGTCAAGTAGAGTAGACCCACAAATAAACTGGGCCTGTCAAGTAGAGTAGACCCACAAATAAACTGGGTCTGTCAAGTAGAGTAGACCCACAAATAAACTGGGCTTGTCAAGTAGAGTAGACACACAAATAAACTGGGCCTGTCAAGTAGAGTAGACCCACAAATAAACTGGGCTTGTCAAGTAGAGTAGACACACAAATAAACTGGGCCTGTCAAGTAGAGTAGACCCACAAATAAACTGGGCCTGTCAAGTAGAGTAGACCCACAACTAAACTGGGCATGTCAAGTAGAGTAAACCCACAACTAAACTGGGCCTGTCAAGTAGAGTAGAACCACAGCTAAACTGGGCCTGTCAAGTAGAGTAGAACCACAACTAAACTGGGCCTGTCAAGTAGAGTAGAACCACAACTAAACTGGGCCTGTCAAGTAGAGTAGAACCACAACTAAACTGGGCATGTCAAGTAGAGTAGACCCACAACTAAACTGGGCCTGTCAAGTAAAGTAGAACCACAACTAAACTGGGCCTGTCAAGTAGAGTAGAACCACAACTAAACTGGGCCTGTCAAGTAGAGTAGAACCACAACTAAACTGGGCATGTCAAGTAGAGTTGACCAACAACTAAACTGGGCCATTCAAGTAGAGCAGACCCACAACTAAACTGGGTTTGTCAAGTAGAGTTGACCAACAACTAAACTGGGTCAGTCAAGTACAGTAGATTCACAACCAAACTGGACTTGTCAAGTAGAGTTGACCAACAACTAAACTCGGCCATTCAAGTAGAGCAGATCCACAACTAATCTGGGTCTGTCAAGTAGAGTAGACCCACAACTAAACTGTGCTTGTCAAGTAGAGTAGACACACAAATAAACTGGGCCTGTCAAGTAGAGTAGACCCACAAATAAACTGGGCTTGTCAAGTAGAGTAGACACACAAATAAACTGGGCCTGTCAAGTAGAGTAGACCCACAAATAAACTGGGCCTGTCAAGTAGAGTAGACCCACAACTAAACTGGGCATGTCAAGTAGAGTAAATCCACAAATAAACTGGGCCTGTCAAGTAGAGTAGACCCACAAATAAACTGGGCCTGTCAAGTAGAGTAGACCCACAAATAAACTGGGCCTGTCAAGTAGAATAGACCCACAAATAAACTGGGCTTGTCAAGTAGAGTAGACACACAAATAAACTGGGCCTGTCAAGTAGAGTAGACCCACAAATAAACTGGGCTTGTCAAGTAGAGTAGACACACAAATAAACTGGGCCTGTCAAGTAGAGTAGACCCACAAATAAACTGGGCCTGTCAAGTAGAGTAGACCCACAACTAAACTGGGCATGTCAAGTAGAGTAAACCCACAACTAAACTGAGCCTGTCAAGTAGAGTAGAACCACAACTAAACTGGGCCTGTCAAGTAGAGTAGAACCACAACCAAACTGGACTTGTCAAGTAGAGTTGACCAACAACTAAACTGGGCCATTCAAGTAGAGCAGACCCACAACTAACCTGGGTCTGTCAAGTAGAGTAGACCCACAACTAAACAGGGTGAATCAAGTAGAGTAGACCCACAACTAAACTGTGCTTGTCAAGTAGAGTAGACACACAAATAAACTGGGCCTGTCAAGTAGAGTAGACCCACAAATAAACTGGGCTTGTCAAGTAGAGTAGACACACAAATAAACTGGGCCTGTCAAGTAGAGTAGACCCACAAATAAACTGGGCCTGTCAAGTAGAGTAGACCCACAACTAAACCGGGCATGTCAAGTAGAGTAAACCCACAAATAAACTGGGCCTGTCAAGTAGAATAGACCCACAAATAAACTGGGCCTGTCAAGTAGAGTAGACCCACAAATAAACTGGGCCTGTCAAGTAGAGTAGACCCACAAATAAACTGGGCTTGTCAAGTAGAGTAGACACACAAATAAACTGGGCCTGTCAAGTAGAGTAGACCCACAAATAAACTGGGCTTGTCAAGTAGAGTAGACACACAAATAAACTGGGCCTGTCAAGTAGAGTAAACCCACAACTAAACTGGGCCTGTCAAGTAGAGTAGAACCACAACTAAATTGGGCCTGTCAAGTAGAGTAGAACCACAACTAAACTGGGCCTGTCAAGTAGAGTAGAACCACAACTAAACTGGACATGTCAAGTAGGGTAGAACCACAACTAAACTGGGCATGTCAAGTAGAGTAGACCCACAACTAAACTGGGCCTATCAAGTAGAGTAGAACCACAACTAAACTGGGTCTGTCAAGTAGAGTAGAACCACAACTAAACTGGTTCTGTCAAGTAGAGTAGAACCACAACTAAACTGGGTATGTCAAGTAGAGTAGACCCACAACTAAACTGGGCCTGTCAAGTAAAGTAGAACCACAACTAAACTGGGCCTGTCAAGTAGAGTAGAACCAAAACTAAACTGGGCCTGTCAAGTAGAGTAGAACCACAACTAAACTGGGCATGTCAAGTAGAGTTGACCAACAACTAAACTGGGCCATTCAAGTAGAGCAGACCCACAACTAAACTGGGTTTGTCAAGTAGAGTTGACCAACAACTAAACTGGGTCAGTCAAGTACAGTAGATTCACAACCAAACTGGACCTGTCAAGTAGAGTTGACCAACAACTAAACTGGGCCTGTCAAGTAGAGCAGATCCACAACTAACCTGGGTCTGTCAAGTAGAGTAGACCCACAACTAAACAGGGTGAGTCAAGTAGAGTAGACCCCCAACTAAACTGTGCTTGTCAAGTAGAGTAGACCCACAAATAAACTGGGCTTGTCAAGTAGAGTAGACACACAAATAAACTGGGCCTGTCAAGTAGAGTAGACCCACAAATAAACTGGGCCTGTCAAGTAGAGTAGACCCACAACTAAATTGGGCATGTCAAGTAGAGTAAACCCACAACTAAACTGGGCCTGTCAAGTAGAGTAGAACCACAACTAAACTGGGCCTGTCAAGTAGAGTAGAACCACAACTAAACTGGGCCTGTCAAGTAGAGTAGAACCACAACTAAACTGGGCCTGTCAAGTAGAGTAGAACCACAACTAAACTGGGCATGTCAAGTAGTGTAGACCCACAACTAAACTGGGCCTATCAAGTAGAGTAGAACCACAACTAAACTGGGCCTGTCAAGTAGAGTAGAACCACAACTAAACTGGTTCTGTCAAGTAGAGTAGACCCACAACTAAACTGGGCCTATCAAGTAGAGTAGAACCACAACTAAACTGGGCCTGTCAAGTAGAGTAGAACCACAACTAAACTGGGCATGTCAAGTAGAGTAGAACCACAACTAAACTGGGCCTGTCAAGTAGAGTAGAACCACAACTAAACTGGGCATGTCAAGTAGAGTAGACCCACAACTAAACTGGGCCTATCAAGTAGAGTAGAACCACAACTAAACTGGGCCTGTCAAGTAGAGTAGAACCACAACTAAACTGGGCCTGTCAAGTAGAGTAGAACCACAACTAAACTGGGCCTGTCAAGTAGAGTAGAACCACAACTAAACTGGGCATGTCAAGTAGAGTTGACCAACAAATAAACTGGGCCATTCAAGTAGAGCAGACCCACAACTGAACAGGGTGAGTCAAGTAGAGTAGACCCACAACTAAACTGCTTGTCAATTGGAACAATAAAATTATTATTATTATTATTATTATAGTAGAATAGACCCACAAATAAACTGGGCCTGTCAAGTAGAGTAGATCCACAACTAAATTGGGCCCATCAAGTAGAGTAGACCCACAACTAAATTGGGCCCGTCAAGTAGAGTAGGCCAACAACTAAACTAGACCTGTTAAGTAGAGTTGACCAACAACTAAACTGGGTCAGTCAAGTAGAGTAGACACACAACTAAACTGGGCCTGTCAAGTAGAGTAGAACCACAACTAAACTGGGTCTGTCAAGTAGAGTACATGTAGACACACAACTAAACTGGGCCCGTCAAGTAGAGTAGGCCAACAACTAAACTAGACCTGTTAAGTAGAGTTGACCAACAACTAAACTGGGTCAGTCAAGTAGAGTAGACCCACAACTAAACTGGGCATGTCAAGTAGAGTAGACCCACAACTAAATTAGGCCAGTCAAGTAGAGTAGACCCACAACTTTTCTTCAAACCATCAAGGAAGTGTATGATTCATTATTTTATTCATAATAGTACATTCATCATTTCCTATTTTTATTTTTATGACATATGATTCAGTTTTTCTAGTATGTTATTGTGCTCAGATCTTGATAGATTTGTTCTGTAGTATGCTTTATTTGTAATGATTATAATGTAATGTAATATCATATCCTCTATTGTGTCATCTGAGGGCCTTAGTGTAGCTAAATGAGCTTACCCTCATAAAATAAAGTATTACTATTATTGCTACTCATGATAACATCCTTTACATAGTTAGCTAGATTTTCATGTTAACACTGTGGCTGTTTTAACTGGATGCAACAGCGATAATGGCAACCAATCAGAATGCTTGTTAAAAAAACATGTGTAGGCTTTGTCAAAAAAGCACAGAATAATTTTTGGAGACACATTTAACCATGCTTAGTATATTCAGTCAACTGTGACCGTGTACATGTATTTGGCATGATTTGAAATGAATGCTTTGTGCTGATTGGATATCATTATTGGGAACATAATTGACAAATTTTTAATCCAGCAGCATGCACCAATTACAAAATTACAACTAATGCTACCATGAGTGAAGTGGACAGGAAGCAGATCATAACCTAAAGGCTGGTGAAGATAAAGGATTTGGGGTTAGGGTTATGGTGTTTAACACCCCTTTCAACAATTTCAGCTATATTGTGGCAGAGGTGAAGATAAAGGTATCAGGGACAACCTTGAACTTTTTTTATGACCTAACCAGTTTCTGTAAATTGTGACATTTCAAGAATATTTGTTGACATTCTGATCACATTTACCATAGTTACTCAAGTGCTTAACAGAGTTGTCAAAGGGATAAATCTCTGTGCCTCGAGTTTGTGCATGAAATAGACCAATCGTCATAAACATATTACAATACATGTCAGATGAGAACAAAACTTATCAGAACAATTTAAAATACTTTTACTCTTATTATTTGTCTATATATAAAATCAAATTATACAAGAACAGTTATCAAGCTTGTAACATGAATGCATTCTGTTCCTTTGATCTTTTTATGGTTTATATACCAGAAAGTAAGCAACAGCTAAGAACTATGAAATAATACATGCAGATACGAGATATTGCACACTTTAAATCGGAGCTGTTAAGTTTCATTACTCTCAGAAAGTCGTGCAATAATCAATGACCTAGATGTGATATTGTATGGCTTCATGTTGCATACCACGGTTTTCCCAAGTCAAACGGTGGTATAAACATTACTTATGGTGAATATATATACACATGCAAGGTTCCTTAATTAGGAGTATTGTACACATGCAAGGCTCATAAATTAGGAGTATTGTACACATGCAAGGCTCATAAATTAAGAGTATTGTACACATGCAAGGCTCATTAATTAGCAGTATTGTACACATACAAGGCTCCTTAATTAGGAGTATTGTACACATGCAAGGCTCCTTAATTAGGAGTATTGTACACATGCAAGGCTCATAAATTAAGAGTATTGTACACATGCAAGGCTCATTAATTAGCAGTATTGTATATATGCAAGGCTCATTAATTAGGAGTATTGTACACATGCAAGGCTCCTTAATTAGGAGTATTGTACACATGCAAGGCTCCTTAATTAGGAGCATTGTACACATACAAGGCTCCTTAATTAGGAGTATTGTACACATGCAATGCTCCTTAATTAGAAGTATTGTACACATGCAAGGCTCCTTAATTAGGAGTATTGTACACATGCAAGGCTCCTTAATTAGGAGTATTGTACACATGCAAGGCTCATTAATTAGGAATATTGTACACATGCAAGGCTTCTTAATTAGGAGCATTGTACACATGCAAGGCTTAATTAGGAGTATTGTACACATGCAAGGCTCCTTAATTAGGAGTATTGTACACATGCAAGGCTCCTTAATTAGGAGTATTGTACACATGCAAGGCTTAATTAGGAGTATTGTACACATGCAAGGCTCCTTAATTAGAGTATTGTACACATGCAAGGCTCCTTAAATTAATTAGGAGTATTATACACATGCAAGGCTCCTTAAATTAATTAGGAGTATTGTACACATGCAAGGCTCCTTAATTAGGAGTATTGTACACATGCAATGCTCCTTACAGTACAGAAAGCGACATACCGTGATTGATCACTCCGAGAGACATAATTTTTAATCCTGTAGACATATTATCACGGACATAAACCCACTGTGATAGACCTAAAAAGGACCATAAAACAAGGTGGTGGGGATTAAATTTTATGGCTCTCGGTCACCTGTGCGCCGATTGATATTTTACCGCCAATTAAGAGATTAGCGTTACCTGTTCTACCTGTTGACTTTTAATATCGTAAGCCGTAATTATTGCTACTGAAGGATGTATTTTTGACAATTAATTTTGTATCCTCTTGCTGTTAATATTTGACTGTTTGTTGCTTTTCATTGCCAAAGAATGTCTGTCTTGTTATCGTTTTCGTTTGTTTTAGAAAGTTCTACTTTATGACCTCGAGTTCTATATTAAGAATTTTGTTGAAACCGCAACTGAACTTTATCTTGTTTAATTTTAATTTCTCATTTTTTTTCTTCTACTGTTGGGTTGTATTCAGTATGTATTGAAATATTCGTAAATACGGGCTACTTCATCAATGTATTTTTTGTTTATAAGTTAAACCGCAGTCGCGGGTTTTTGAAGCACGGACTTTGCAAGCGCTGGTTTTTAGTGTTTAGTTGGTAAAGAGCAGACTTAAAATGGATTATTGGTTTATTTTGTGTTTTGGACTTTTACCTCTCGTATTGAAACAAATTTAACAATTCAAGTAAACTGTTTTACACACATGGCTTGTTACGTAATTTCGTTATAGATGAAAATAATTTTCTTTAAAATTGCAAACAAAAACCTATAACAATCCAAATTTACGTAGCCTAATGGCTACAAAATGAACAAAAAGCGGAAAACTATGAGCATGCTTTTAATTTGTTCCATAAACTTTGAGTTTTTTTTACTGTATTTTGTCATAAATCTATTGGGTTGAAAGCCAATTAAGATTTGAATTTGAATAAATAAACTGGTGACATTTGATTTTGGTCAGATACTGTGTAATGTCAAACATGATGAAGGTTAATTCCTTATTTCCTTTCACGTTTCTAAACTTTCTGCAGATTAGCCGCTAATTTCCAAAATATATCCGTAAATTTAGTGACTTTTGGACATGTAGTACCTCTTTGAACGATCTGTTTATAAATTTGCTTCGTTAATTTTTAATCAAATTCTTCAATGACCGTATACAGGTATAAAAATTATTTAGTACGTATTTCTACAAACGAAAAGGGTTTTAACTGGGTTTTCTACGAAGATTAAAATAAAAAAAATTACTGAACGTATAAAAAATATTAGTGAACTAAAATGTAATATTGAACTGGAAATACGCTTTAAAACGTAAAATATTAGTGAACTAAAATGTAATGTTGAACTGGAAATACGCTTTAAAACGTAACAAATCACGCATATCGTGCATGTGTTTATGCAACTTCATTTGTGCACAAGCCAGGTCATGTGTACATGTGTCAATAAAATACTAGGTGTAGATACGCAATACACAGCCAAGGTTAAAAAAAATTTGAAACATATTTGCACAACCCATGATTTCACTGAATTGAAGTTGAATAATCATTTATTATTTACATTTTATTCATCAATTCAAATGAACTCTCCGTTCTCGTGCTATTTTCTCGATCTCGGGATTTCATTCCCGGGATTACGTTCAAGGATGTTTTACGTTTTGAGGAAAGAAATAAAAATGTTTTTTTTAATTCTGAGGGGAATCGGAGACAGTACCTGAAAAAAAAAATAGGCGATTTAAAAACGTAATTTCACCTGTACATCTTATCTGACTAGTTTACCTGTAAAACGACACACTTGATTACAAGATTAACACCTGGTGTTTTATTGCCCCCTGATCACCGACATGAATTAAAATTTTTAATCCCCATCACTCTCCTAGACATGACCACTATCACGGTGATTGATCACGGCATGTCCCTTTCTGTACTGTAATTAGAAGTATTGTACATATGCAAGGCTACTTAATTAGGAGTATTGTACACATGCAAGGCTCATTAATTAGGAGTATTGTACACATGCAAGGCTTCTTAATTAGGAGCATTGTACACATGCAAGGCTTAATTAGGAGTATTGTACACATGCAAGGCTCCTTAATTAGGAGTATTGTACACATGCAAGGCTCCTTAATTAGGAGTATTGTACACATGCAAGGCTCCTTAATTAGGAGTATTGTACACATGCAAGGCTCCTTAATTAGAGTATTGTACACATGCAAGGCTCCTTAAATTAATTAGGAGTATTATACACATGCAAGGCTCCTTAAATTAATTAGAAGTATTGTACACATGCAAGGCTCCTTAATTAGGAGTATTGTACACATGCAAGACTCCTTAATTAGGAGTATTGATTTTGTCTCTTTCTACAATTTTACAATTAGATTTTGAACTTTCAATGCCAGGATGGCATTTTTTGTTTTTTATTTAATTAATCATACATTTGTAGATTCAAGTCAGCAAGGAGGGTTAATTAATAGTGCCATACCAGGACTCTCTAATAACAAAAGACCTTAAACTTAATCAATTTTGATTACTAAAACCATGGCAACTAGTGAACTACAGGTTATTTTATTTTAAAGAATTAATTAAAACCAGGTAACCTTGTTTTTACAGGAATTGTTAGTTCTGTATCTAAGGTTCAATACAATGTATAACTACATGTTACCATAATCTTAATGATGATGTTCCGGACAGTCACCTTTAAACATCTCAATTATCATGATTATAGAATTGAACAGATTAAAGACATCGGTGAAAATCTATTTTGAATTTTGTTGAACATTGCAAGTCTATAATGACATTGCTTTAAAACTTATTTTGTCATCATGATTAGTCCCCCAGTCAAACTGTGAAACATAACCCTAATATCCAAAAATACAGAAATTGCAACAAGAAAAAAAGAAGAAATAAATGTTTTGTAGCATTACTATTCTGTTCACTGTATCTAGAGCACATGCAGAATTTGTAATAATCAGTTTTGACTTTCCCTTTGTAAGATTGTTCGGAGTTCGGTAATTTTGTTATTACTCTTATTTAAGAACATGTACAAAATTAGTGTTTTGTTTTCAGGATAACAAAATCAATTTGAACTTTAAAATTGTTATCATTGTTAGACCTCCACTACAAAAGCTTGCATATATGAAGCAGCATATTATTCATGCTTGGAGGAGAAAAAATGAGATCTAATGTCCTCTTTAATGTAAGATTTGTTGACAGTTGTGTGTGAAGTCTGTCCTGTAATTTCTCTCTTGTGCACAAAAACTTGCAGTTTTGTGGGGATTCCTATTGCATATACATTTAAAAAAAAATACCTGTGTCAATTAGGATGCCTTTTTGGCCATGTTAAGAGCACAAAATTGAATCAGACAATCTGCCGTTGCCATGTGCAAAAGAAATTTTGGTACCAGTATCAAAAATGTTACTGCCACGGCTTAGCTTTTTTTTCAGATATGGCCAGTGTGAAAAACGTTGTTCGATGACCTGTTCAGGTAAAGAGATTTGATTTGATTAAAAAATAATGAACATGGAAGGGAACTATGCTTTATGTCTCTCAATTTCAAATCGGTTGAAATGGTTGGAAATGAAAATGACTTATCGCGTTGCATGGAACTAATGTGCATCTGAAAGATGAAAGTTTGAGCAACTTAAATTCCAGTCATATATCCTTTATTTGGTTCATTTTGAATGTACATGTTTATTTGTTTGTCATAGAAGATTTAACATGGACTTTTTGTCCATTGTTTATATCGGAAAGGTTACCAGTGTGCATTTGGTCGGATGGGCTAAGGCTAATATCAACTGGAAAGTAAAACGAAGAAGAAACATTGGCAGACAATGTAAGACAACTTTATTGTTATATTCAACTCACAACAAACCTCAGATATGCCAAAACATAAAATTGTTATTGAAAAGATAGAGTAAATTTTTTTCAATTTTTTTTCAATTCAAATATTTTATTGAATAAATGCATAAATACAATAGTGAATATCCAATGGGATTGCACATCAGGCATAGCCTATGTAAGTGCTCTCCCTCAATTACAAAGGACATTAAGTATAATGATAAGAATAATTAATTAATTTACATTGTAATTAGTGTACACAAAATTTTTACTTAGGAGAAATTCAAAATTTTGTAATAATTTTAAAACTGTCCATTTATTCATTATAATTGTGAAATTTTTCAATTTAGAGTGTGAATAAGTCAACTTGTAATTAATATATTCGTCTGCATATTAAGGATACATATGTAAAAAATAATGAAGTGAAGTAAAAAATAATGACGAGAACATTATTTTAGAAAATAGTTCATCTTACACCAAGTACATGGAGCTACAGGCAAAAATGAGATTGTAAGTAAATCAAATTAACATGGTTAAAAATATCAACAATTTGAAAATCAGTAGTCAAGACGTTCATGATTCCCTTGTCACATTATATAGACATATTCAACCTTCTTACACTGCAGTTAGCCCTACATGGACCTAAAATTTTTTGTTGTAATTTATCACACCTTGTTTTTCGAGCTACCATTGGCATTAGCGTCAAATTGAAAAAAAAATTCATCGCTGCTCTTATATTGAGTAAAAAAAATTCACCTTACATGATACATATACCCTATACCCATCTTCTTTAATCACAAACAATTTTGTAGAGGCCCATGTGGCCAGAGTGATGTAAACAAATTATTGCCATATTCTGAGTATCACTCCATAAAGCAATCGGACATGATGAAGTAAAAAAATGTATGCATATCCCCATTACCCTCTCTGCTCTAGCACACAATATTTGAAAATGACCCGACGATCACAGGCACTTGTTTCTACCAATGGGAAGGTAGACTATTCATATATTACATGGATCACAGCAGTCTGAATTGATATCTGTAACAGTAGGGCATATTTTGTGTCTCGAAAAGTTTGATGTCTCAGATGGGATTCAATTCTGTATTTCCAGGACCTCTCGCAAGTTGTAAGCCAACAATCTACCAACTGAGCTAAAGGAGATCTCCACTAAACTCAGTAAAAAAGTCATTTAGCAGAGGATGTTTATGAACCACCTACTATTCCCATAATCTTAGGTAGAGGAGCATACCCATTACACTCCCCCTACCTAAAGAGGTTTGGTTTGATGGTGTTTAATGCCACTTTCAACAATATTTCAATTACATCGTGGTGGTCAGTTTTATTGGTGTAGGAAACTGGAGGACCCGGCGAAAACCACCGACCTGTCGAAAGTCACTGACAAACTTTATCACATAATGTTGTACACCTCGCCCTGATCGAGATTCGAACTCACAACACAAGTGGTGATAGGCACTAATCGCAGTTAGTAAATCCAACTACCATACGACCACGGCCCCTCCTACCTCAAGAGTCATCATACCTTAATGACAGCTAGTGATTATCCAGTTGATGGATAGCTGTATACCGAAAGAAGATGACTATCGGAAACCTAGTCATCATACCTTGATGACCATATCTCAAACTACAGGCATTCAACCTGACCAGATTTCCAATTCGGACCACAATGGGTTATTTCATTGGGCATCAATGTAATAGAGCCTATTTTACTAATACCATCATCAAACTTAGACAAAGAAGGAAAAACTCGCAATCGTACGACTATTCATGTTTTATATCGATTTCATGATTCATTCGTCCCGAAAAAAATGTAAAACCGATATTTCTGTAACATGAAATTATTTTGTCCTTGTCTATTTTACAAAGAACTTACTCAATTGATCATGACAGACCCAAAAGTATCCTTATAAATTGTGTAAATGTCTCGAAATGCCACCTTGCGCACACACAATAATGACAATATTTTTACCGGATATATTACGAAGTTACGCATGCGACTAAATGTGCGGAACTCCTCGTAATTTTTCATTTTTATAAGGTAAAGTCCAAAGTAAGGAATGTGTATTCCGGTTTCACCGAAAATGGCGGGAAAATGGCGAATTTAACTGCACTAAATGAGTTAACAGTACGGCTGTTAGGGAGCACACAAGTGATTACATCTGTCTTCAGTGTTGTAAAAGAATTGATAGAAAATGCTCTAGATGCTGACGCAACAACTGTCGATGTGCGACTTGTAAGCAAATCTAAAAGTAAAACAAGCTTGCACTTTTTAGGTACCGGGTCTTTTCGCCCCGATTACCTGTTCGCCCACAGGGGCTTGTTACGATTTCCTCCCCCCCTCCCCCCCCCCCCCCCCCTAGTACTCTAAAAACCACAAGGGAGGAATCTAAAATGTCAAATTTTCATACAACACTTTTTCAAAATAGTTTTGTATTGGTGTCTTGACCTCATTCGCCATAATATTGGTACTAAATTGAAGCTTAATAAATATATTTTTGATATTTCGATTCCTTTTTGTCATCATCTTTACCTATCTGCAACTTTAAAGCAATACTTCACAGAATTTGCAGTGACCTAATCTATTCTCAATCATGTTTACATGTCAATACGGGCTGAATTCATACGTGCGATTTGATTGGTCGGTTATTTTTAGATAAGGATTGCAAAGAATGTGTTGATTGGTCAGGGATTTAAAACGATATATATTGTATTTTAATTTATTACTTTCATCAGATCAAAATCTATCTAAAATAAACAATCATTTATACATGTATTAACTATATGAGAGGAAAAAATGAGAATTTCAGACTTTCAACCCATGTGCGACTCTTACTTTTAACTCTTGATAGTAAACTGGGGTTAACAAATTACCTAAAAATAACCGGGAAATCGTAGCAAACCCCTGTGGTTCGCCCTGGAAAGTGAGTCGATTCGCCCCACTTAATCGCTATTATATATTAATGGATAAAGTCTTTTTTGACAATTTTTTGGTTATTATTGATTTATTAGTTGTATACAAAAAAAATAATAACATAAAAATAAAATAAAAATAATAAAAATATATGATAAACAACAGATTTAACATCATCATGATGTTATATTATAATATGTGATAATTATTGGTCAATTATTACTAATTAAACTGCAAAAAAATAATGAAGAGAAATGAATAAAAAATTGAAAATTGTAATTATTTTTATTCTTTGATCTGTCGATTACTAATTAATTGTTGTCGCTACATGCTTTCATATAGATATGATAACGTAACCCTCATTCCGCTTGTGCTCCAGTTAGGGTTACGAATCGATCCCATTCAACATATGGGAGCAAATTAAAATTTTCGTTAACTGAATATTTCAACTTTCTTTTTGCATATCTGGTCATAACTTATTATTCCCTACAATTTTTAAGTAATGGCGATACGAAATAAGTGTTACAATACATGTTTCTACCTTCATGATCGATTTAGTATTCAAAAATTATTTCTTGTCCGCCATGGCACCTTACGTATACTCTCGTGATGGGCGGAGCCTATCCATATATGGATCTGAATGCCGAATATGAAAAACTTTACTATTAATTTTTACTACGATTGATCCAAAAAAGATATCTCCAAAACGAGGCAAGTGCACGTGAAATAGCAACTTGTAAACAAAATGTCGGACAGAAAGAAGATTTCAGGCATTCAAATTTTCAGATGGATATAAGTCTACCATGGATTGATGCAGCGTTTATTTAGCACCTCAAGGTTTACCTAAATATATTTATCTTTCACCCCCGTTAATTTTTCCAACCACTTATAATGGAATTAGGACAAAAAAAACGCCCGGTGTGAATCACTCCGGGCGCTGCTCCCATACATTGAATGGGAAGGATTCGTAACCCTCGCTGGGAGTAAAAGCAGACTGAGGGTTATGTTATCGTATCTAGCTTTCATAGGAACCTGTCCGACCCAGACAATGAAAGTGAAGCCATACATAATATTAAACACGTCAAGAAAGCATGTTAATTATGAGGAAGAAAAAAATAAAGTACCCATGAACAAACCTTACAACATCCAAAATACGAATATTTGCAATGGTATTTTCCATATTTCAGATTTTTAAAGCATTATTAATAAATGAGGGCGAAACGACCCGGGGCGAAACGACTCACGGGGCGAATGGAATTCGGGGCGAAACGACCCGGATTCCACTTTTTAGAATCATTTCACATTTGATTTGATTTACAAATTATAATTTATATAGGGTCCATCGTGGTCGTGATCATAGCTACCTATGATGTGAGTTCTAATCTCCCTCAGGCGACTGGTACTCCAGATTCTTCCATCAATAAACTGATGCAATGATATTGTATAACTGAAAGTGGTGTTAAACACCATAAACCACCAAACCAACCTGGACACTGACACTTTGATTTGTATCAATGAGCATAGCTTGCCATAAGCTTAACCAATACTTGATTACATTGATGTTTTAATTAAGTTCTGTTACCGCCATAATACATCTGGGTGGGAATAATTTAACTTCTTTTGTTAATAACAAATAATGAATATTTTATTTATACACTACAATAAGTATTGATATAGTAAGTCTTACTAAATCCTTGACTACAATGAACAGTAAAAACAAATATAGAAATAAAGCTGATTTATATAGTAAGTCTTACAAATCCTTGACTACAATGAACAGTAAAAACAAATATAGAAATAAAGCTGATTTATATAGTAAGTCTTACAAATCCTTGACTACAATGAACAGTAAAAACAAATATAGAAATAAAGCTGATTTATATAGTAAGTCTTACAAATCCTTGACTACAAAGAACAGTAAAAACAAATATAGAAATAAAGCTGATTTATATAGTAAGTCTTACAAATCCTTGACTACAATGAACAGTAAAAACAAATATAGAAATAAAGCTGATTTATATAGTAAGTCTTACAAATCCTTAGACTACAATGAACAGTAAATACAAATATAGAAATAAAGCTGATTTATATAGTAAGTCTTACTATATAAATCCTTGACTACAATGAACAGTAAAAACAAATATAGAAATAAAGCTGATTTATACAGTAAGTCTTACAAATCCTTGACTACAAAGAACAGTAAAAACAAATATAGAAATAAAGCTGATTTATATAGTAAGTCTTACAAATCCTTGACTACAATGAACAGTAAAAACAAATATAGAAATAAAGCTGATTTATATAGTAAGTCTTACAAATCCTTAACTACAATGAACAGTAAAAACAAATATAGAAATAAAGCTGATTTATATAGGAAGTCTTACAAATCCTTGACAACAATGAACAGTAAAAACAAATATAGAAATAAAGCTGATTTATATAGTAAGTCTTACAAATCCTTGACTACAATGAACAGTAAAAACAAATATAGAAATAAAGCTGATTTATATAGTAAGTCTTACAAATCCTTGACAACAATGAACAGTAAAAACAAATATAGAAATAAAGCTGATTTATATAGTAAGTCTTACAAATCCTTGACTACAATGAACAGTAAAAACAAATATAGAAATAAAGCTGATTTATATAGTAAGTCTTACAAATCCTTGAGTACAGTGAACAGTAAAAACAAATATAGAAATAAAGCTGATTTATATAGTAAGTCTTACAAATCCTTGACTACAATGAACAGTAAAAACAAATATAGAAATAAAGCTGATTTATATAGTAAGTCTTACAAATCCTTGACTACAATGAACAGTAAAAACAAATATAGAAATAAAGCTGATTTATATAGTAAGTCTTACAAATCCTTAACTACAATGAACAGTAAAAACAAATATAGAAATAAAGCTGATTTATATAGGAAGTCTTACAAATCCTTGACAACAATGAACAGTAAAAACAAATATAGAAATAAAGCTGATTTATATAGTAAGTCTTACAAATCCTTGACTACAATGAACAGTAAAAACAAATATAGAAATAAAGCTGATTTATATAGTAAGTCTTACAAATCCTTGACAACAATGAACAGTAAAAACAAATATAGAAATAAAGCTGATTTATATAGTAAGTCTTACAAATCCTTGACTACAATGAACAGTAAAAACAAATATAGAAATAAAGCTGATTTATATAGTAAGTCTTACAAATCCTTGAGTACAGTGAACAGTAAAAACAAATATAGAAATAAAGCTGATTTATATAGTAAGTCTTACAAATCCTTGACTACAATGAACAGTAAAAACAAATATAGAAATAAAGCTGATTTATATAGTAAGTCTTACAAATCCTTGACTACAATGAACAGTAAAAACAAATATAGAAATAAAGCTGATTTATATAGTAAGTCTTACAAATCCTTGACTACAATGAACAGTAAAAACAAATATAGAAATAAAGCTGATTTATATAGTAAGTCTTACAAATCCTTGACTACAAAGAACAGTAAAAACAAATATAGAAATAAAGCTGATTTATATAGTAAGTCTTACAAATCCTTGACTACAATGAACAGTAAAAACAAATATAGAAATAAAGCTGATTTATATAGTAAGTCTTACAAATCCTTGACTACAAAGAACAGTAAAAACAAATATAGAAATAAAGCTGATTTATATAGTAAGTCTTACAAATCCTTGACTACAAAGAACAGTAAAAAAAAATATAGAAATAAAGCTGATTTATATAGTAAGTCTTACAAATCCTTGACTACAAAGAACAGTAAAAACAAATATAGAAATAAAGCTGATTTATATAGTAAGTCTTACAAATCCTTGACTACAAAGAACAGTAAAAACAAATATAGAAATAAAGCTGATTTATATAGTAAATCTTACAAATCCTTGACTACAATGAACAGTAAAAACAAATATAGAAATAAAGCTGATTTATATAGTAAGTCTTACAAATCCTTGACTACAAAGAACAGTAAAAACAAATATAGAAATAAAGCTGATTTATATAGTAAGTCTTACAAATCCTTGACTACAATGAACAGTAAAAACAAATATAGAAATAAAGCTGATTTATATAGTAAGTCTTACAAATCCTTAGACTACAATGAACAGTAAAAACAAATATAGAAATAAAGCTGATTTATATAGTAAGTCTTACAAATCCTTGACTACAATGAACAGTAAAAACAAAAATAGAAATAAAGCTGATTTATATAGTAAGTCTTACAAATCCTTGACTACAATGAACAGTAAAAACAAATATAGAATAAAGCTGATTTATATAGTAAGTCTTACAAATCCTTGACTACAAAGAACAGTAAAAACAAATATAGAAATAAAGCTGATTTATATAGTAAGTCTTACAAATCCTTGACTACAATGAACAGTAAAAACAAATATAGAAATAAAGCTGATTTATATAGTAAGTCTTACAAATCCTTGACTACAAAGAACAGTAAAAACAAATATAGAAATAAAGCTGATTTATATAGTAAGTCTTACAAATCCTTGACTACAAAGAACAGTAAAAACAAATATAGAAATAAAGCTGATTTATATAGTAAGTCTTACAAATCCTTGACTACAAAGAACAGTAAAAACAAATATAGAAATAAAGCTGATTTATATAGTAAGTCTTACAAATCCTTGACTACAAAGAACAGTAAAAACAAATATAGAAATAAAGCTGATTTATATAGTAAGTCTTACAAATCCTTGACTACAAAGAACAGTAAAAACAAATATAGAAATAAAGCTGATTTATATAGTAAGTCTTACAAATCCTTGACTACAAAGAACAGTAAAAACTATAGATATAAGCTGATTTATATAGTAAGTCTTACAAATCCTTGACTACAAAGAACAGTAAAAACAAATATAGAAATAAAGCTGATTTATATAGTAAGTCTTACAAATCCTTGACTACAAAGAACAGTAAAAACAAATATAGAAATAAAGCTGATTTATATAGTAAGTCTTACAAATCCTTGACTACAATGAACAGTAAAAACAAATATAGAAATAAAGCTGATTTATATAGTAAGTCTTACAAATCCTTGACTACAATGAACAGTAAAAACAAATATACTGCAACACCCTTACTACAATGAACAGTAAAAACAAATAATAGCAAATAACGCTGATTTATATAGTAAGTCTATTACAAATCCGTTGACTACAATGAACAGTGTAAAAACAAATAACAGTAAAAACAAATATAGAAATAAAGCTGATTTATATAGTAAGTCTTACAAATCCTTGACAACAATGAACAGTAAAAACAAATATAGAAATAAAGCTGATTTATATAGTAAGTCTTACAAATCCTTGACAACAATGAACAGTAAAAACAAATATAGAAATAAAGCTGATTTATATAGTAAGTCTTACAAATCCTTGACTACAATGAACAGTAAAAACAAATATAGAAATAAAGCTGATTTATATAGTAAGTCTTACAAATCCTTGACTACAATGAACAGTAAAAACAAATATAGAAATAAAGTTGATTTATATAGTAAGTCTTACAAATCCTTGACTACAAAGAACAGTAAAAACAAATATAGAAATAAAGCTGATTTATATAGTAAGTCTTACAAATCCTTGACTACAATGAACAGTAAAAACAAATATAGAAATAAAGCTGATTTATATAGTAAGTCTTACAAATCCTTGACTACAAAGAACAGTAAAAACAAATATAGAAATAAAGCTGATTTATATAGTAAGTCTTACAAATCCTTGACTACAAAGAACAGTAAAAACAAATATAGAAATAAAGCTGATTTATATAGTAAGTCTTACAAATCCTTGACTACAAAGAACAGTAAAAACAAATATAGAAATAAAGCTGATTTATATAGTAAGTCTTACAAATCCTTGACTACAATGAACAGTAAAAACAAATATAGAAATAAAGCTGATTTATATAGTAAGTCTTACAAATCCTTGACTACAAAGAACAGTAAAAACAAATATAGAAATAAAGCTGATTTATATAGTAAGTCTTACAAATCCTTGACAACAATGAACAGTAAAAACAAATATAGAAATAAAGCTGATTTATATAGTAAGTCTTACAAATCCTTGACTACAATGAACAGTAAAAACAAATATAGAAATAAAGCTGATTTATATAGTAAGTCTTACAAATCCTTGACTACAATGAACAGTAAAAACAAATATAGAAATAAAGCTGATTTATATAGTAAGTCTTACAAATCCTTGACTACAAAGAACAGTAAAAACAAATATAGAAATAAAGCTGATTTATATAGTAAGTCTTACAAATCCTTAACTACAATGAACAGTAAAAACAAATATAGAAATAAAGCTGATTTATATAGTAAGTCTTACAAATCCTTGACTACAAAGAACAGTAAAAACAAATATAGAAATAAAGCTGATTTATATAGTAAGTCTTACAAATCCTTGACTACAATGAACAGTAAAAACAAATATAGAAATAAAGCTGATTTATATAGTAAGTCTTACAAATCCTTGACTACAATGAACAGTAAAAACAAATATAGAAATAAAGCTGATTTATATAGTAAGTCTTACAAATCCTTGACTACAATGAACAGTAAAAACAAATATAGAAATAAAGCTGATTTATATAGTAAGTCTTACAAATCCTTGACTACAATGAACAGTAAAAACAAATATAGAAATAAAGCTGATTTATATAGTAAGTCTTACAAATCCTTGACTACAATGAACAGTAAAAACAAATATAGAAATAAAGCTGATTTATATAGTAAGTCTTACAAATCCTTGACTACAAAGAACAGTAAAAACAAATATAGAAATAAAGCTGATTTATATAGTAAGTCTTACAAATCCTTGACTACAATGAACAGTAAAAACAAATATAGAAATAAAGCTGATTTATATAGTAAGTCTTACAAATCCTTGACTACAAAGAACAGTAAAAACAAATATAGAAATAAAGCTGATTTATATAGTAAGTCTTACAAATCCTTGACTACAAAGAACAGTAAAAACAAATATAGAAATAAAGCTGATTTATATAGTAAGTCTTACAAATCCTTGACTACAATGAACAGTAAAAACAAATATAGAAATAAAGCTGATTTATATAGTAAGTCTTACAAATCCTTGACTACAAAGAACAGTAAAAACAAATATAGAAATAAAGCTGATTTATATAGTAAGTCTTACAAATCCTTGACTACAAAGAACAGTAAAAACAAATATAGAAATAAAGCTGATTTATATAGTAAGTCTTACAAATCCTTGACTACAATGAACAGTAAAAACAAATATAGAAATAAAGCTGATTTATATAGTAAGTCTTACAAATCCTTGACTACAATGAACAGTAAAAACAAATATAGAAATAAAGCTGATTTATATAGTAAGTCTTACAAATCCTTGACTACAAAGAACAGTAAAAACAAATATAGAAATAAAGCTGATTTATATAGTAAGTCTTACAAATCCTTGACTACAATGAACAGTAAAAACAAATATAGAAATAAAGCTGATTTATATAGTAAGTCTTACAAATCCTTGACTACAAAGAACAGTAAAAACAAATATAGAAATAAAGCTGATTTATATAGTAAGTCTTACAAATCCTTGACTACAAAGAACAGTAAAAACAAATATAGAAATAAAGCTGATTTATATAGTAAGTCTTACAAATCCTTGACTACAATGAACAGTAAAAACAAATATAGAAATAAAGCTGATTTATATAGTAAGTCTTACAAATCCTTGACTACAAAGAACAGTAAAAACAAATATAGAAATAAAGCTGATTTATATAGTAAGTCTTACAAATCCTTGACTACAATGAACAGTAAAAACAAATATAGAAATAAAGCTGATTTATATAGTAAGTCTTACAAATCCTTGACTACAAAGAACAGTAAAAACAAATATAGAAATAAAGCTGATTTATATAGTAAGTCTTACAAATCCTTGACTACAAAGAACAGTAAAAACAAATATAGAAATAAAGCTGATTTATATAGTAAGTCTTACAAATCCTTGACTACAATGAACAGTAAAAACAAATATAGAAATAAAGCTGATTTATATAGTAAGTCTTACAAATCCTTGACTACAAAGAACAGTAAAAACAAATATAGAAATAAAGCTGATTTATATAGTAAGTCTTACAAATCCTTGACTACAAAGAACAGTAAAAACAAATATAGAAATAAAGCTGATTTATATAGTAAGTCTTACAAATCCTTGACTACAATGAACAGTAAAAACAAATATAGAAATAAAGCTGATTTATATAGTAAGTCTTACAAATCCTTGACTACAAAGAACAGTAAAAACAAATATAGAAATAAAGCTGATTTATATAGTAAGTCTTACAAATCCTTGACTACAAAGAACAGTAAAAACAAATATAGAAATAAAGCTGATTTATATAGTAAGTCTTACAAATCCTTGACTACAATGAACAGTAAAAACAAATATAGAAATAAAGCTGATTTATATAGTAAGTCTTACAAATCCTTGACTACAAAGAACAGTAAAAACAAATATAGAAATAAAGCTGATTTATATAGTAAGTCTTACAAATCCTTGACTACAAAGAACAGTAAAAACAAATATAGAAATAAAGCTGATTTATATAGTAAGTCTTACAAATCCTTGACTACAATGAACAGTAAAAACAAATATAGAAATAAAGCTGATTTATATAGTAAGTCTTACAAATCCTTGACTACAAAGAACAGTAAAAACAAATATAGAAATAAAGCTGATTTATATAGTAAGTCTTACAAATCCTTGACTACAATGAACAGTAAAAACAAATATAGAAATAAAGCTGATTTATATAGTAAGTCTTACAAATCCTTGACTACAAAGAACAGTAAAAACAAATATAGAAATAAAGCTGATTTATATAGTAAGTCTTACAAATCCTTGACTACAATGAACAGTAAAAACAAATATAGAAATAAAGCTGATTTATATAGTAAGTCTTACAAATCCTTGACTACAAAGAACAGTAAAAACAAATATAGAAATAAAGCTGATTTATATAGTAAGTCTTACAAATCCTTGACTACAATGAACAGTAAAAACAAATATAGAAATAAAGCTGATTTATATAGTAAGTCTTACAAATCCTTGACTACAAAGAACAGTAAAAACAAATATAGAAATAAAGCTGATTTATATAGTAAGTCTTACAAATCCTTGACTACAATGAACAGTAAAAACAAATATAGAAATAAAGCTGATTTATATAGTAAGTCTTACAAATCCTTGACTACAATGAACAGTAAAAACAAATATAGAAATAAAGCTGATTTATATAGTAAGTCTTACAAATCCTTGACTACAAAGAACAGTAAAAACAAATATAGAAATAAAGCTGATTATATAGTAAGTCTTACAAATCCTTGACTACAAAGAACAGTAAAAACAAATATAGAAATAAAGCTGATTTATATAGTAAGTCTTACAAATCCTTGACTACAAAGAACAGTAAAAACAAATATAGAAATAAAGCTGATTTATATAGTAAGTCTTACAAATCCTTGACTACAATGAACAGTAAAAACAAATATAGAAATAAAGCTGATTTATATAGTAAGTCTTACAAATCCTTGACTACAATGAACAGTAAAAACAAATATAGAAATAAAGCTGATTTATATAGTAAGTCTTACAAATCCTTGACTACAAAGAACAGTAAAAACAAATATAGAAATAAAGCTGATTTATATAGTAAGTCTTACAAATCCTTGACTACAATGAACAGTAAAAACAAATATAGAAATAAAGCTGACTTTATATAGTAAGTCTTACAAATCCTTGACTACAAAGAACAGTAAAAACAAATATAGAAATAAAGCTGATTTATATAGTAAGTCTTACAAATCCTTGACTACAATGAACAGTAAAAACAAATATAGAAATAAAGCTGATTTATATAGTAAGTCTTACAAATCCTTGACTACAATGAACAGTAAAAACAAATATAGAAATAAAGCTGATTTATATAGTAAGTCTTACAAATCCTTGACTACAAAGAACAGTAAAAACAAATATAGAAATAAAGCTGATTTATATAGTAAGTCTTACAAATCCTTGACTACAATGAACAGTAAAAACAAATATAGAAATAAAGCTGATTTATATAGTAAGTCTTACAAATCCTTGACT